>JAHIAM010005498.1:0-32231 GCA_021605205.1 Aegilops longissima | reverse complement strand
ACATCAATTATAAACCGCAAGGTCACCTAATGATATATTCAATTCAACATAACGTGGATTCAAAATTGAAATTGAGATCATGGCATCTGTAATCATATAAAAAGGGACATTACTCTTTCTTTGGTGGGAATTGATTTGTTTTTTGTTGTTGTTGAGGGAAGTGCGAATCGATTTGGTACTGTGCAGGGTAATCATGTTCTCCCGATTTTTTTACATTTTCTTGTAGTTTTTTCAATGGCATCTATAGCAATATAGTAAAAGGGGACATGACTCTCTTGTGTCTTGTATGATTTTTTTTACACGTTAAGTTTGTTCTGCCGAACAAGGAATCCGCACCTTGTTATCCCGAAATTTTCAAGCTCGAGTATCTTTTGTCTCACCTGCTTTGAAACTCCCGCTTCTTCAACCCGCATCGCGCCTTGTTATCCCGAAATTTGGACGCGCGCGAGAACTCCCTCCTCATCCAAAATCGCTCCACTTGCAGCCCAGCACACGAAATCCCCTTCTACCCCTCACCGAAATGAAGCTCCATGTCGCGGTGTCAAAACCGGTGGGGTATGCTGGTAACTTACCCTACATTTCGGACAAGCGCGTCCCTAAGCTTGGCTCCCCCCCCCTTCGCCCCCCTCCTCCCCCCATTCGTACACCGAGGCCGCCAAAACCCGCGAAACCCCACGCTCCTCCGTCGGCCTCCCGACCGCCCACCGGAGACTCTTCCCGACTCGTCGTCCACCGCAACAGCTCGCCATCCCTCATCCACCGCACGGATGAGGATCCATTGTCGATCTCGTCGTCCCACCGGATCAGCCGCCTGCCCTCCACCTCCAAGGAGCTGCCCCGACGTTCACCTCGTCTATCGCGCCACCTCAATCCCCACAGCGTCGTCTTGACCTGCCCCACCGGAACCGCAGCACCCTCACCAATTCCTCCGATGAAGCCGAGGCCAACTCGGCGCCACCAAGGAGGTTCTGCACTCACCACTGCATTTTATCTTTTATTCGATCTCACGGGCTGCGGTGCTCGATATCGAAAGCGACATGGCGTCTCCATCGACGGCGCCGTCGCCGCCACATCATCCACTGCGTCTCTCCCCCATGTCGTTGCTTCCTCGGCGGCGACTTCCACAACGGCACTAGCTGCAGCTGCTCCGGCTCTCGCTTCGCGCTCTGCTCTGTTCTTTTTGGTCGTCTTCTTTGCACTTCTCCTGCTTTCGTTCGTTCTGCTGCTCTGCTCTTGCTCTCGCTTGCGCTCTTTGCTGCTGCACGACCTCCGGCAACTTCTGAGGAGTTGCTGGTTTAGCACTCGCTCAGGTGGTACTGCACGACTTGCTCTCTGCTAGTGCGTTCCCCTGCTCGGCGTCTGCTGATTTAGATCATCGCTTCTCTGCTACTAGTGCTCGAACGCCCTAAACATCTATTGCAATGCTCACACTAGTTCAATCAGTTTCGATAGTAAAATTCAGTTTCGATTGTGAAGTTCATTTTCTTGATTAAGTTCGAGTGAACAGTACTTACATCATCTCGTCGGAGCTGCCGTGGCGCTGCTGATGCGTTTACATCTAGCACTTTTGGTGATGTATTTTACATCATCTATTGCGATGATATTAGGGTCCCACTTCAGATTAAAGTTGTTCTGTCTTGTCATGCTTCAGCCTCGTCGCCGACACCTTAGCGGAGCTGCTCCAACGATGGAACCGTCCATCGCAGCGGAGCAGTACCCTCGGCGTCGTTTCCAGAGGCCTCGGATCTTCTTCCCCGCCTCAAGCAGTCACACCAGCATCATCACCATCCTCCACGTCCAACCCAATGATCTTTGAGGTCCACAAGGCTATGCCAAAGAGGTTGTACACTCGCCGCATCACTTTGTTTCTCCATTCCTCTGTTCTTCCAATTCATGTGAGCCAAACACCGGGTTGACTGAAATCCTATGTTTCCAAATGCTCTGTTTTGCACGTGCATTCCTATCCTATTCCTGTGTTTTTCCTGTCCCTGCGTTTATAGAATCCTCCAATTCTAAGGAGCCCTTATAGATTTACTTCATTTTCAGATTGGCGTCAAAGAAAACTCTGTGTGTTATGTCCTGCTCCTGCTGTGCCGTCATCCACCCCACCTGAGGTGCACCATCGATAGAAGCGTTCACTGCAGCAGAGATCCCCCGCAAACTTTCTTTCGCCGCCTCGATCATCTTCCCGTTGCGGCAGCCACGCCTAACTGCATTACCATCATCGATCGAGCAGATGAACACGAGGACTAGACAGTTCCGAAGAGAGGTCACATCTTTCGTGTTTCCTTCGTTATACATCGGTTATTATTACCTGCTACTTTATCATTCAATCTTGAGTTTTGAATTGCCCATGGGTCTCATATCGAGCCAAAGAATGAATAGTATCATCTACTATCTGGTTCATCTAGGGTCTTCTATGTGGTTCATGTTGGGTGGGCAACAAACAATAGATGATCCATTGTCTATCTTTTAAACCGAAGCTATAATCTACCTGCTATCATTAGTTTTGGATCCATCCACTCGTTTGCTACCATCGGTCTTGATTTTTGCATGCACCCTTAGGCCTTACAAAATCTAACTATTTTTTATTATGCATGTCGATATTGTACACAATCGTCTTGAACATGTAGAGAAAAGAGAAGACCGTTGCATGCGAATATAATGTCATCAGCGACGCTGCTCCATGGTGGGAGAAGTGCCCCCCCTCTCCTGCATTTCCAGATTGTATTCGAGAGGAAGATAACTGCTCGGATGGAGATTCGAGAGGAGCCGACCATGCCTGTTTACCACCGAGGTGTTTGCTCTAACTGCATCTTGATGTTGGTCATACCATGCATATGGCGCCTCGAATTGCTTACATTATTCATCTTATATGTTATCAGCTTAGTTTAGATTTGCTTTGTGTGAATGCCACCTGTTTGGTTTCTATATCATACTTCCACCATTCCTAAATATTTGTCTTTTTAGAGATTTCAACAAGTGACTACATACGGAACAAAATGAGTGAATCTACACTCTAAAAATATGTCTATATACATCCGTATGTGGTAGTCCATTTGAAATATCTAAAAGACAAATATTTAGGAACGGAGGGAGTATATAGAAATTATGCAATGCCATCTTCTTTAGCCGAGGCATCATATACGTGAATGATGCAATGCCATCCTGTTTAGCCACATCGATATGTGAATTGTATCGTGCCATATTTTTTTCCATAATGTGTTCCATTTGTCAACAATGTTTATACATTCATCTACTCTTCCCATGCATCAGCCATTTGAGTCGGTCATGGGAAAATCTCGAGTGAAAACAAGGTCTTCTCGAGCGGTCGGTGCTACACATCGATGCAGATTTCTTGTTTGATTACTGAATAGCTCCTCGTGAGGAGGATTCAGAGAGAGATGACCAATCGTATTCCCCCTCCCCCGAGGTGCATGCTCTAACTTGGCTTATCATATATGTGAATTATGCACCGCCATGGAGCCAGGCATCATATATGTGAATTATCTCATGCCATCTTTTTTTTCATTACGTATTCCATTTGTCGACAATATGTGTATATTGAACTACTCTTCATGTGTCAGCCATTTGATCCGGTTATAGAAAAATCTAGAGTGAAAACAAGGTCTTCGTGAGCGTGCAATGGTACTGTTGAAGCATATATCTCGATGGTTCTGAGGAGCTCCTCGGAGGAGGACTTAGAGATGTATGACCAGTCCTATATCCCACCTGAGGTGTATGCTCTAAGTTGCAATGTTTATATTTCTCATATGATGCATATGGTGTCTTGCATTGCTTAGTTTAGACATCATATGCACAATATTGAATTCTATCTGCTTAGTTTAGAGATCATACATGCGAAAGTGCCACTGCTTAGTATATGAATCAATTATGTCAATTATATCATGCCATCTTGTATACTTAGACAACATGTATGTGAATTATTTCATCCCAACTTATTTTAGAAAGACATCATATAGTTTTGTCATGTCATCCTGTTTAGGTACTCATCATATGTTGAATTATGCCATTATATCCTGTTAAGTTATCCATCATATATCTGAAACTGTGTCATGCTATCCTGTTTAGTTAGGCATCATATATGTGAAATTGTGTCATGCTGTCCTGTTTGGTTAGACAACATATATGTGAATTACCACATCTATCTATCATACAATGTTTGTACGATCAATTTCTTTTCTTGTTTATCAGCCATTTGAACTGGAGGGGGTGATGGCAGTATCTAAGGGAGCAAAAACCCGTTCTTCACAAAAGACAGTGCTACCCGTCGATGCAGATAGAACCATGGTTGTACTGGCTCACAAACTAGCCCCACCACACATAATCGAGACTCTTCCAGATTGCACACTTACACCGTTGGGCGAGAACCAGCTACAACCCATCTAACCACAACCCCAAATGGATAGTAACCCACTTATAGTTGACAAAGCACCATGTCCACCACAGTAGTACCCCCACACGAGCAGTTTGTAAAGCTACCGCAGTGCCCAAAGCACGAAGACCACCACAGCTAACCCAAACTCCACGTTTAAAGCGTAAGAGCAAGCTGTTCTCGTGTCGATTCCGTAGTTATGGTCCATACTCCTTTGTCTGTTGCATCACCGTATTTACTCATACCAACTACTTTCAATTTGAAGGATCCAATTGAAACTCCAATGGCGCAATGGTATGTTTTAAACCTATTTCTTTAACTGGATTGTTGTTCTAACTTCTTGCTCTATGTTGATTTCAGTTTAAGTTGTATAAACAGTTATGTTCTCATGTGATACACATTACAAGTGCTGCCAATGCTGTGTAGTTTCTCACACTTATATTCTGTCTATGCTGCTGTGTCTTAAAAATATATGAGTTGAACTATGTCTCTATCTTGATTAGGGAACATAAACTAGAATGATATGGACAATACAGTGTCGGGGGAGGAGCTGGTCGTGCCCCACGAACACCTATGGGACCTGGGAGGGTCCCTTGTGGTTCGGAGGGGGGCGGAGATTGCGCAAAGAGCGGATCGAGGAGATGCACACGAGCGGATTTACCCAGCTTCGGAGCTCTCCGGAGAGATAATACTCCAACTGTTGCTTTGTGGATTATCTTGTGTTCTTGCTAGGGAGCAATGCGGGCTACAAGACCTAGCCTGGATGTGATGAATTAAGCTGGAGCTGGACTGAAAACAGCCGAACCCTTTCTACGTTGCCCTCGGGCCTCCTTTTATAGGCACAAGGGGTCACCACATGTGGCAAGTAGATAAGGTTACAATGGTAAAAACCTAGGTTGGTACACGCTTTTGTCAAAGGTACAATAATCTATACCTAACTCGACGGCAAGGGACAAGAGTCATCAATGCCCGCCTCAATCGCCTCGAACAGGTAACAGGACCGTCAAGTGCGCCTCCGTTATACACGATGGTGGCTTGTCGGCGTTGCTTGTCGCTACTCCCCGCTGGCTGCACAGCCCTCGACACGCGTGCTTGGGAGAGCCCGTGGTGACACGTTGGCGGGTGAGCTGGAGCGGAGATGAAGAGAGGTCGCCCACCCCGCAAGCGCGCCTTGCATGCAGGAACCTTGTCGCGCTTTGGGATCCAAAGGTGCCGCCAAGCCTTCCCAAGCAAGCTCCTCTTGCCGGGCCTTGTTTCCTTCGGCATACTGAGTGGCCTTCCGGCAAGCTCCTCTTGCCGGGTCTTGACTACTTTGTTCTTGAATGGCTCCAAGGGGCCACCGAGACCTTGGCAATCATCGTGCCAGCCCGCCATGGGCGCCAGCTCGTCTGCAGTGCGAAGTTCGGGGTACTAGGGTACCCTACTCTAGTACACCGACAGAGCCCCGGCCTGGGCCACACACGGCGCCAAGCTCTATTGGGCCAGGCCCAAAAGCGCACGGGCGCCGCGGGTCTTGATTACGCCGTTATTTGCCTCGGACCCACCACGCCTCCCATGAACGACACGCCCCACGCGTTTCTCTCAGAACGGCACGCGTTAATTGTGGTGTCGTGGGTGAAGTGGGCGGCGGCGCAGGTCGCCTCATCTGTCGCCTTAGTTCGCATCTCTGCCACGTGGTTCCCATGCACTCGGGGTCACGGACGGTGGAAGTGGGAAGCGGGGCGTTCGCGGCGAGGCAGCAGGTCTGTCCCGATTCCGCTGCTCTTCTGTGCCTTGATTCGCGAAAGGGGGCGGCCGAGCCCCCACCTTGCTTCTTTTAAGAAGGGCGGAAGGGCGCGCAGGCCCGCACCCTCCCATCTCTTCCTTTCTTCACTTCTGCTCCCTTTTCTCCCATTCGCCATGGAGAAAGGGAACCTTGGTTCTCCATCGGTGGCGGCAAGGGTCGCAGCTAGACAGCGCACCCCTCCCAATCCCACGCCCGGGGTGGCAGAGCCAGCCACAAGGGGAAGAGGGAGGGGGCGAGGTTGTGGACAAGGTCGGGGAGCCCGGGGGAGAGGCGGACGAGGCGGCGCGCCGTCTCCGCCTCCGTCGGCGGTTCCCCTCCGTGGGCGAGGTCGTGGACAAGCTCGAGGCGCTCGGGGAAGAGGCGGGCGGGGCGGCGCGCCGTCTCCACCCCCGCCGGCGGTTCCTCTCCCCGCGGCGGTCCATACAGGGGACGACCCTTGCGAGTTCTTCGTCAAGCTGCGCCGGGCGCCTCGTATTCGCCTCCGGCTTCCAGCTCCGTTCGCGAGCGCGATGGAGTCGGATCCACCCGAGACATTGAGATTGCACATGAGGGGCTGTGGGATCAGCGGCACGCGAGTCCGCGTTGTATTCCCAGCCCCTAATGTGATGTATCTTGATCGTGGGTGGAAGACGTTCGCCCGCATCCACAACCTGCTGGCGGGGTTTACCCTCCATTTTGTTAATGGAGGTGATCTCCTCTCCGTCAAGGTCTTCGGGATCTTGGCACTGGGCAAGGTGCTGCGTGGATAGCTCCTCCGACAGCGACGGTTCCTCCTCGAGCGAGTGGCGAGGAGGAGAGTGACAGCGACGACGAGGGTAGCGGGCCCAACTAGTTGCGGGCGCCGCTCATGCGCGTCACCGGCGACCCCATCATCCGTGTCGCGGCTCCTTGAACTCCCGGGTCGCCTCCTTGGGCGGCTGGTGTAGGGAGGCTGCGGAAGGGAAGAGGGATGGCGACAAGGCCGTCAAGTGGAGTACGAGGCGAGTGCCCTCGACAGCGTCTTGACGCCCTGCCGCCCGCCTTGAGCCTCGCTTCGGTGCCGCCGTCCCGTCAAGCCTTCTGAGAGCCCCCCATGTTCCCTTGGTGCCTTCGGCACTGTAGCTCGCAGAGGCGCCTTTTGCCCTTCCCGCCTCCTTAACCTACCTCCACGAAGATAGGGACAGAAAAGGGATTACGGGCATCTTATCTTTTAATTTGTAAGCCTTCGGCCCTTATCGCATTTAAGAACTTGTAATCCTCTCTTTCATGTTTTTCACTCTCCACGGACCGTATCCGAGTAGAATGTTTTTAATGAAAGAGGATGTTTGAGAAAGGACGAAAGGCTTATCGATACGCAGCCCCGCAACTCTGGTTTGCCGCAGACTCCGGCAACTCCGCTTGCCGCAGCCTCCGGCAACTCGGCTTGCCGCAGCCCCGGCAACTCTAGCTTGCGGGGCTTGATCCCGCGCACCTTTCTTCTCTTCGCTGTTATTTCAGTTACGAACGATTTAGCTAGTGCCGCGATAAGCTATTTTTGTAATATACACTATCTTAGGCCATCGAATGCAATGTTATTTCCTTTACTCGATTTCTTCCCTTGTATGTTTTTACCCTCGCTTTCGGAAACTTGCGGTGCAGCACCCTTGCCATGGCGCCGAGTCTTGAACTTCAGCAGCTTCTTTGGCGAGGGTCGCCTTCGACAAGCAACCTCGTCATGGACTAGCCGCAGCTCACTTAAGTTGTTGAGCGGACTCGAAACAAAGTAAGGGCGCGACCAGTCACGATTTGGTTCCTCCGCGCACAGGTTTTCCATACAAAGTACTATCGTTCGAGGAAGATAACTTAAAAGACTTAAAACTGGCCGTTTAAACTTAACAACTTAGCTTTTCTGTTGTCCATTTTACGGCAAGGCGACAGTTCCTCGAGCGACGCTCGTCGGCCTACATCATTATCTCCTCCTCCCCGGTTAACTTGTGGGTGGATGAACCTTCTCCTTGTTTGAGAAGAAAGAAGAGAAAAATAAAGTTATGGAGCCTAATGGCTTATTGTCGCTTACCGGGTGCGGGTGCTGCACAAAATGTTAGTAAACACATGCATATTTGATTATGAAAGCATGTATTAACAAAAATGTGCGCAACCATAGGCTTTACTGATGCACGGGGTCTGCGCCCGGCTTTGTACAAAGGATTACATGCAACAGCGGCAAGACTTGTACAAAGGGTGGTTGCTTAACAGGTTCCGACAATCGCGCTTCATGGGTAAAACTTGCGAAGATGTTCTATGTTCCAGAATTGCTCACGGAAAGCCATCTTGGTCTCAAAGGCGGACAGCGCCGGGCCTAGTGACTCGTTTTACCCGATAAGGGCCTTCCCTCTTTGGCGTCAACTTGTTGGAATTCTTGGCGGATTGAACGCGCCGAAGAACAAGGTCGCCTTCCTCGAAGCTTCTGGCATTAACTTTGCGGCTATGGTAGCGACGCAAAGCTTGCTGGTAACGAGCAGCTCGTACAGCAGCTTGAAGACGATCTTCCTCGAGGAGCAGCGCGTCATCTTGTCGCAGCTGCTCTTGCTCAAGCTCATCATAAGCGAGCACTCGAGGTGACCCGTATATGAGTTCCATGGGGAGAACTGCCTCTGCTCCATAGACTAGAGCAAAGGGTGTCTGGCCAGTGGCTCGATTTGGCGTCGTCCTGATCGACCAAAGAACCACTGGCAGCTCCTCGATCCAGTTCCTTCCGCACTTGTGCAGCCTGCCGAAGTTCTCGTCTTGAGTCCTCGCAGCACTTCAGCGTTTGCCCTCTTCGCTTGACCGTTGCTTCTCGGATGAGCAGCGGAAGCAAAGCAGATCTTGGCGCCAAGATCTTGGGCGTCTTGCATGAAGGTGCGACTCGTGAACTGTGTGCGTTGTCGGTGATGATCCGGTTAGGTATCCCAAAGCGGCAAACAATTAACTGAAGAACTTGACGGTGGATCGTGTCTGTCACCTTCCTCATCGGTTCCACTTCCGCCACTTTGTGAACTTGTCGATTGCGACGTACAAGTATTCAAAGCCCCGACAGCTCGGGGAAGGGGCCGAGATGTCGAGCCCCAGCACCGAGAAGGGCCGGATAAAGGGATCGTCTGGAGAGCTTGAGCTGGCTGGTGTATCTGTCTTGAATGGAACTGCACGCTTCACACTTGGTTACTTGTGCGATTGCATCTGGAGGGCTTCGGCGGAAGAAACCTTGCCGGAAAGCTTTGCGGCAAGTGCTCTTCTGCGCCAATGTGGTGACCACATATGCCTCCGTGTATCTCCGCCAACAGCTTCATCCATCTTCCCGCAAATACACTTCAATTTCACTCCGTTGAGTCTTCTTACATGCAGGATGTTGTCAACAAACTGGTACATACTTGACTGCCGGGCTACTTTTTCCGCTTCTTCTTGCTCTTCGGGAAGTTCTCCTGTATGAAGGAAATGGACGATCTGCTGTGCCCATGTTGGAGCCTGTGGCTCGACAACAAGGACTAAAGGCTCATCTATCACTGCGGGACCATCAGCTTCTACAGCAAGGACCTGCGGGTCCGCCGGAGCTCGATGATCCCCATCAAGCTTGCCGGAGCTAAGCTTGTCGGGAGCGTTTGCTTCAACGATACAAACTGCATGGTTTGTCGGAGCAGACTGCTCCTCAGTGATATTTGTGTTGGTTTTAGGGACCTTCTTGGCGGCGGCTTCAGAGAGCTCTGCCGGAAAGTAGTCGCCGGAAACCAATTTTCTCTTCTTGCTCTGTCCTGTTGATGGTGTCACGGTTGGCTGAGTCGGCTTGAGCACAAAATCCTGGTTCCACAGTAACTTAAGTGCGGCACATTTGGAGAGGCCATCAGCTATATCATTACGTGCTCTTGGAACGTGTTCCATTTGCGAGCCTTCAAAGTGCTCTTCCAGCTTCCTCACTTCATCGACGTATGCTTCCATCAACGGACTCGGTAATCTTTATTTACTTGGCGGACGACAAGTTGTGAGTCTCCCGACAATGAGCTTCTTAATCCCAAGGTCCACCGCAATCCACGAGACCGCAAGCAAGCCTTCATACTCTGCGGTATTATTTGTTGCTTGTTCCTTGGGAAAGTGCATTTGGACTATGTATTTGAGGTGTTCCCGGTGGGTGCGATAAGCAACACGACGGCACCGGCGCTTTGCGGCGAGAAGGCACCGTCAAAATACATCAGCCATTCTTTATTTGCCTCCTTGACGGGATGCTCGTCTCTGGAATCTCTTCATCCTGCGTTGGCGTCCACTCGCTATGAATTCTGCCGATGCCCTGCTCGATAGTTGAAGTGCTTTGAACTTGAGACCAAAGCTTGAGTTCCCAAATACCACTCAACAATCCTACATTTGCTTCGGATTTTGCAAAATCCTCTTCAGCGAAAGCGAGTGACAATCTGTTATCTCATGTGCTTGGAAGTAATGGCGCAGCTTTCTCGAGGCCATGAGGAGGCCGAAAAGCAGCTTCGCGCACCGTAGTACCTCGATCTAGCCCCTGCAAGGGAACGACAAAGTATCTTGGGCGCTGCACCATCTTCTTCCGTATCTTGTCGCAACCTGCGCTGATCCGTCCTTGTCGGGACCAGAGCTTGACGGCGAAGCATCTTGCTTGTCGCTGGATGCGCCTGCCTCGGTTGTCGGCTCATCATCTGCCTCCCTCTCCGCTACTAACGCAGCACTAACCACTTGATTGGTCGCTGCTATATACAGCAACAACTTCTCTCGTGGCTTAGGTGCGACAAGTATTGGAGCGGAGGACAGGTATCTCTTCAAGTCCTGCAGCGCAGCCTCCGCTTCGGGAGTCCATTTCATTGGACCTGCCTTTTCAAAATCTTGAAAAAGGGCATGGCGCTGTTCAAAGATTTAGAGATGAACTCGCCGAGAGCAGCCACGCAACCGCAAGCCTTCCGACATCCTTGACGCGCTTTGGTGCTTCGATCGCTCAATGGCCTTGATCTTGTCGGGATTGGCTTCAATTCCCGCCGAGATACAAAGAACCCGAGAAGCTTGCGGAAGGGACTCCAAACACGCACTTCTCGGGGTTGAGCTTGAGGTTGATCTTGCGCAGGTTTGCAAACGTCTCATCCAAATCCTGAACCAAGGTTGCCCTGTCTTTGCTCTTGACCACTATGTCGTCCATGTAAGCTTCTACATTTCGGTGTATCTGAGGTCCAAAGGCATCATGGACTACCCTTGCAAAAGTTGAACCAGCATTCTTCAAACCGAAAGGCATCCGTATAAAGCAGTACGTGCCACATGGTGTGATGAATGCGGTTTTCTCTTCATCCTCTTCGCCATGAAGATCTGATGATATCCTGAATATGCATCAAGAAATGAAAGCAGATCGCATCCACCGTGGAGTCAACAATCTGGTCTATCGCGGCAAGGGAAATGGGTCCTTGGGACAAGCTTTATTAACATCTGTGAAGTCAATACAAAGTCTCCATTTCCCATTAGCCTTGCGCACCACTACCGGATTGGCCAACCACATGGGGTGGAGGACTCCTCGACAAGCCCCGCCGCTTCCAATTTCTTGATTTCTTCTCCTATGAACTCTTGGCGCCCACCGCTGTTCCTAACTCTTTGCTTGACGGGCGGCGTGAGGACAGACAGCTAGGTGGTGCTCAATTACTTTCCAGGAACGCCGGGATGTCGATGGTTGCCATGCAAACACATCGACATTCGCCGCAGAAAGCAACGAGCTCGCCTTCCTATTTAGGATCAAGCGTGCATCGATGGTGAAGGTACCACCGGTGCCGCCCTCCTTGGCGGGCACCTTCTTGGTCTTTGGCGGAGCTGCCATCGCCTTGTTGCACTTGCGGTGGAGCTCGATGGTGCATCCTCGACGGTAGCGCAGCACTCAAGAGGTGCGCTTGCCGGAGTGGCAACAAGGTTTTGCCGGACCTAGTGGTCTTCTTCTTCGCCCGAGAGCTTCAGCGTAAGTGGTTTGCTATCCGTCGCGCTGCTGCATCCGGTAAATCTTGTCGGCGCGAGATAAGTGCGTCTTTCTTGTCGCCATGGACAGAAATGACGCTTATCGGGCCGGGCATCTTGAGTAGGTTGTATGCATAATGAGAGGCGCCATGAACTTGGCGAGTCTTTGGGCGGCCAAGTATGCCATTGTAGGGCAATGGGAAATCGGCGACGCCAAACGTGACCCTCTCGATTCTGAAGTTGAACTCGCTGCCGAATGTTACCGCAACGTGATCTTCCCTTTGGGCTTGCTCCTTCCGGGTTGATTCCTTGAAAGTACCAGTTTCTTGAGCTCGTTGTCGTGGATTTGAAGTTTACGGAGCACCGCGGAGGAGATCAAATTCAGGCCGGCCCGCCGTCAACCAGCATCTTTATGACCTTGAGGTTGCGGATGGTTGGTGAGACCAACATCGGCAAACACCCGACCGCAGTGATGCGATCGGTGATCCTCAATGTCAAAGATGATGGGCGTCTTGGACCACTTCGAGAGGTTTGCGGACTCTATGGACGGTTCTGCTGCATTGACCTCACGCATCCATTGCTTGAGTTGGCGGTGCGAGTATGCGGAGACGCACCACCATCGGCGCAAAGGACCTCTGTTGCCTTTTGAAACTCATGCTCATCAGTCTCATCGTCTTTATCGTCCTCGTCATCTTCATCTTCATCTTCTTCCTTGTCGCGGCCACGGGGAGGTCTGTCTCCTTGCCGCTGCTTGGCCTTGCCGCGGTGTCCTCCCCGACCGGATCTCTTCTTACTTGCAGCACCTGCACCTTCTTGGGCTTTCTCCTCGTCTCGCCGTCAGATTCAGCTTTACAGAGCTCAACAAGCTGCTCGACTTTCTTGCAGCTCGAGATCGTGGCCCTTGGTGCGGTGGATTTTACAAGATTGCTTGTTGAGCTGCCGGGCTTGTCGGCGTCGCCACAGCTTGGCGGTCGGCGTCAACGGTAACCTCCTTGCCGGAGCCACCGGCCTTGGCTTGGTTGGCGGCACCATCCTTGCCGGACTGCTCGACAACTAGTACTTCTTGGTTTTTCTTCCTCCTGTTGTTCCGCCGCGGATATTCCTTGCCGGGCGATCCCTCACTTGCCGACTCTGCTCCCACATTCTCTCCTCGAGTCTTCTTCCTTCTTTAGCACGCACACTTGTCGGCCAGGCGTGAGCTCATCGACGTCTTTTACTTTGCACATCGCCATCTCCTCCCTCATCCTGCGATTTCGTACATTCCGATGGAATGCACCGATCACTGCAGCAGGGTGGACGTCTGGATGTTGTAGTGCACTCGATCAATCTCGGATGAATTTGCAGAGACTCCTCCTTCGGGCAAGCAGGTGGAGATCACTCTCCAGCCATGAGGCTGTGGCCACTGTGAAGGCGCCAACAAACCTGGTGGCATAAATCTGCCCAAGAAGAAATAGAGCCATCCGGCAAGTGCATGAGCCAAGATCGGCGCTTGGCTTGAGCACCAAGGGAAGTAGTTGGCGAGGATCTTGTCGTCTCGTCCCCGCAGCTTGCACCGCGATGGTGTAGATGCCGAGGAACTCCGATGGGTGTGTCCGCCGTCGCATTTCTCGCACGTCTGGTTTGAAGTTTTTCTTGTCGGGCCACCGGACTTGCCGCAGCTCACGAGTGAACGCAGGGCAACCCACCGCGTACGGCAAGTCACCTGGTTCCCCTAGCGCGTGCATATCGACAGTGGGCCCGGCGCGCTGGTCAGATTGACAGCGCGCTTCTCTTTGGCGCTCGATACGGGTTCGAGCATCCTCTTCTTGCCGTTCCCGAAGAACTTGGCGCTGGTCGCGACGAGCTCGCGGATCCGACGACGCTGTGGAGTCACTGTCGAGGTGGATCCGGCGAGTCGGCGATCTTGGCCTTCGGGAAGGGGAGTGTACGGTGGGTGCACCCCCGCAAGTCTCGTCGCCATCGGCTCGCGCCTTGTCGCCTCGCCGTGGTTGTGAAGCGCTCGGTTGCCGCGGGACGTCGCCGTTGGCGAAGCCGATGAGACTCTGAATTGTGGCCCTCCACTCGTCGACCTTATCTGCCGTCGGAGGGTAATCTAGTAGTAACTGAGCTCTTGCCAAGGCTTCCGCTGGTGTGGTTGGCGGCAACGGCATACGGAGCGAAGAACGGGATGTGCTCGGACTCCTAACCAAGTTAGAGGAGCAGCATCCCGCCTAAGCGATCGTATACTCCACTCGTGCCGGCATCTTTGAGGTGCATGCGGTCTCGAGGGCCTCGGGATCCTCCAGCTTGGCCTTGATCCAAAGATCGTATGGTGCCGCGGGTATCATGACGGTGTCATCCCCGCGCCTCCTGCGATGGACGCGTGCAGATTCGACGCCGACGCGCGCGCGTTGTCCTTGGACTGGCGGCATCGTGGGCTCTCTCGACGACGCCGTCCCTCCGCCAAGATTTCCCCCACCACCTGACGGCTCCGGTGGTGGTGGGTTCGACGCGGACGGCTCAGCTGCTGCCGAAGGCTTCTTCTTCGACGCCATGTCGACGAAGATGTCAATGGAGTTGCTCGTGCAACCGCCGGATCGGGTTCACACAGCCTCGACGCCCCCTACCTGGCGCGCCAAAGATGTCGGGGGAGGAGCTGGTCGTGCCCCACGAACACCTATGGGACCTGGGAGGCTCCCTTGTGGTTCGGAGGGGGGCGGAGATTGCGCAAAGAGCGGATCGAGGAGATGCACACGAGCGGATTTACCCAGCTTCGGAGCTCTCCGGAGAGATAATACTCCTACTGCTGCTTTGTGGATTATCTTGTGTTCTTGCTAGGGAGCAATGCGGGCTACAAGACCTAGCCTGGATGTGATGAATTAAGCTGGAGCTGGACTGAAAACAGCCGAACCCTTTCTACGTTGCCCTCGGGCCTCCTTTTATAGGCACAAGGGGTCACCACATGTGGCAAGTAGATAAGGTTACAATGGTAAAAACCTAGGTTGGTACACCGCTTTGTACAGTGTACAATAATCTATACCTAACTCTGACGGCAAGGGACAAGAGTCATCAATGCCCGTCTCAATCGCCCGAACAGTGTAACAGGGACCGTCAAGTGCGCCTCCGTTCGCCACGATGGTGGCTTGTCAGCGTTGCTTGTCGCTACTCCCCGCTGGCTGCACAGCCCCTCAACACGCGTACTTGGGAGAGCCCCGTGGTGACACGTTGGCGGGTGAGCTGGAGCGGAGATGAAGAGAGGTCGCCCACCCCGGCAAGCGCCTTGCCGCGGCAGGAACCTTGTCGCGCTTGGGGATCCGGCGCCCGCCAAGCCTTCCCGGCAAGCTCCTCTTGCCGGGGCCTTGTTTCCTTCGCGCCCTGAGTGGCCTTCCCGGCAAGCTCCTCTTGCCGGGGTCTTGACTACTTTGTTCTTGAATGGCTCCAAGGGAGCCGCTGAGGACCTTGGCAGTCATCGTGCCAGCCTGCCGTGGTGCCAGAACTATCCGTGCGAGTTCGGGGTACTAGGGTACCCTACTCTAGTACACCGACATCAAATGACCATAGTACATAGATATATGTTTGTTTCATGTCATTATCCTGTCCACCTTACTATCGAACGGTTTACCAAAATGAGTTTGGTATACTACAAGCTAAACTCTGTGATGTGTCTGCTTTTCTCTTGTAGTATGCAAACAGAATATTGGAGAATAGCACCCACTATGCAATGGTAGAGAAAGTAATGCAGATAAGGTTCAAGATAGTGAGACAACCTGTTGGTCTCCAAGAAAGGTGATAAAACGATCTTGCGATAGTGAGAAACCCCATAGTCCCGCGTTGATGTAGTGTTTGAGTTCTCGGCGATTACCAATGGCACAAGCTCTTCGAACTCGCTGCCCGATCACTTGGCTTCTTCGATCCTCAGCTACAAAGCTGAAAGGCATCGATCATTTGTGCTGCGGCAAGAAGTCAAGGACCGAGGAAGTCCCCGCAGAATTCAGATCGTACTTTCTTGTGCAACAACAATATTACTGGAGGATTTAAGCGCCAAACAAGAGAAAGTTAATAAGCTTGCTAAGCATCTTGACAGCATTATGGGTACCCAGGATATTGTTTCTTGAACTCTTCTGAAGTGGTTTCAGTTCTGGACTTGTTTTGCTGCGGCGTTTATATGCTACTGTGTTCCATATATTTGCACTGGTGGTGAACTTTGATGCCCAGTGGATGTAATATGTGTAATAGCCGTGATAGCCTAGCATAAGTTGCTTGCTTATTTATTTCCTTGTTGTCTTGTTTATTTGTTTGCTTGTAGTCAGTGCAGTTCTTTTTCCGCGGTTTGCTAGTGGCTGCAATAACCTATTTTTTAAAACTAGGCCACAATAACCATGGGCTAATATTTACTTGTAGTGACCTTTGGGCCTCCTACGGGCAGTAGAAACGATGGGCCTTCTATGGGCCGTAGAAAGCGAGAGGCCTTCTACGGGCCGAGAAACATTGGGCCTTCTACGAGCCGTAGAAACAATGGGCCTTCTACGGGCCCTATCATCAATGGGCCTTATACGGGCCGTATGATCGATTGGCAAACATGGGCCATTAACGAGCCACATTATGGCCGTAAGCGGGCTAGAGTTGAATCGTCTGTTCATGGGCCGACCATAACGGGCCATCGTTAATAGGTTGTATTTGATGACGCTATGAAAACGCCCAATGTATTAACGGACCACAAACGGGCCGATCAGAACCACAGTGAATTTGGCCCACAAGCGTAAAATTACGATAACGGGCCGTAAGTAAACGAATGCTCAAATGAGCCCAAGAATAAATGGGCTCGAGAAGGCCGAAGATAACATGGGCGGAAACGCCCAACCAATAACGGGCCATTAATGGGTATAAAGTGATACATTGTTCATTACGGGCCGTTTCACCACGGGCCGTTAATGGGTCTAAAGTGATACACTGTTCATTGTGGGCGAGTTTCACCACGGGCCATTAATAGGCCAAGAGTTACATAGGGCCTCATATGGGCCGAAAGACGTCATGGGCCATACATGGGCTAGAAGTGAAAACGGGCTGGAATCATATTGGATGGCCCAGATGACGCTACTGGCCCTAATTCGGGTAGGGCGTAACAGGCCTTGGGTTAGCGGATTGTAAATGGGCTATATGCGAACAGGTCGTTAACAGGCTTTCCATGGGCTGGCCCGTCACCTTTTGACCAAGTCAAACGGGCCGGCCTTTTCACAGGAATGGGCCTCTGTTGGGCCGGGCCACGTGTCGACATATCATAGGCGCCTTCTATCCAATGAGTGGATGACATCTGTCCCAACAATGAGCCGACATGTGTTTCCTCCAGCCAATGATGATTTTACACGTGGAAAATCCCCATTGGTCGGGGCTGTTAACGGGTTATCGGATCCAAAACCCGACCCGATAGCTTAACGGCGTTCCGTTATGGTGGATGCCACGTGTCGGTCACCCTTGACGAAAAGCACTTCGGACGCGTGATTTATCGTCATGGAAGTGGACACTTCGTGATGATAATTTTGGTAATGTCATGGAACACTTCTACGACGACGTATATGACTATCTTGATTCTATCATAAATTTGTCATGGATGTACATGCATGACAAAAAACGCGACCTACTGTGACAAACACGTATCATCACGGAAGTGTATTTTTTTTGTAGTGATGAGACTCTTTGAGGCTAGCATGAACACCCTTCAAGACTTTGTGAGCCTTGTCGAGAATGTCAAACTCCTCTTTGAGTCTAGCAAGATCAACCCCAAGCTTTGCCTTCTCGGAGCTTAGCACACGAGACACAACAAGAGCATGATCAAGATCTTTCTTTAATTTAGCATGATCATCATTATATGACTCCTCAAGAGCCAAACGAAGACCACACTCTTCCTCAAGAGCATTGGAAAGATCCAAAATCTCATCGGCATAGTCACGACTATGCCCCTCCATCTTAGAGATGGTATCTTCATGAGCCTCGATCATGTCATTGGCTTCACCAAGTTGTTCCAAGAGAGCAACAAAGTGCCTCTTGGATTTACCCTTGAGTTTACCCATAAAGGTCTCAAACTCATTCTCCTCCACATTAGTTCCCTCATGTTCATCAATGCTATCTGTCAGAGAAGGATGATTAATGATGGTAGTTTTGATGTTGGGGGTTACCTTGTTGGTGGCTTTAGCCATGAGGCACTTGGCGGTGATGCTTTCATTGGGTGAGTCGAAGAGAGACACCCGAGGAGTCGTCGCAATGGCAACGGAGGCCATGGCAACCGACTCACCATCTTCTTCATCATCATCATCCTTATTGTACTCTTCTTGTACCACCAATGCCTTGTGAGGAGTCTTCTTGGTGAAGTTGCTATTGTTGGGGAAAGACTTGGCCTTGTCCTTACGGATGATCTTGCCACCATTGTCTTCCCTCTTCTCATACGGGCACTCCGCAACAAAGTGACTCACATTGCCACAATTGAAGCAAGTCCACACTCGTTGCTTGCACTTTGCGCCACTTGAGTTGCTCTTGTTGAAGTTGGGCCTTGAGTTCTTCTTGCTCCAAAATTGCCTTGAAGCAAGGGCCATGTGTTCATGATAGGCATACTTCGTATCTTCGAGGTTGCTCTCCTCTTCTTCCTCCTCTTCTTCTTCTTCGACACAAACCTTGGCCTTCAATGCAAGGTTGGGCTTCTTTGCTCTTTGGGAGCGAAGCACCGCATTGTCGGCGGTCTTGTCCAATATGCTCATAGCCACAAACTCATCCAACACATCACTTGAGTACAAGGTGTGGAAGTCCGGCCTTTGACAGATGACGGAGGACATGGCTTTGTGGTAGGGCATCATTGCCTTAAGGAATTTGTACTTGATCCAATTGTCATCCGTGTCCTTACTTCCATGATCCCGGAGAGAGACCGCGAGCTTGGTAACTCTCCGATAGAGCTCACGAGGTTCTTCATCTTCTTTCATTGCAAACTCATCGGCTTCATCTTGTACCACTTCATAATTGGAACGTTGAATGTTTGCGCTTCCCCGATAGAGGGAAACCACTTTGTGCCAAGCATCTTTGGCTAATGAGTAGGGCCGGAGATGAGGGAGGTCTTCGGGAAGGATTGCTTCTTGGATGATGAAGAGAGCATTCTCATTGAATTGATCGTCCACGGCTTCTCTAGGAGTGAAGTTGCTTCGGTCATGCGGATAAAAACCTTCTTCAATAATTCTCCAAAGGTTAGTGTTCACAAGATTTAAATGACGCTTAAAATGATAGACCCAAGAATCAAAATCCTCCTTTTGTCAATCTTGGGGGGAGGACCGGCATGATTCAAGTGAGTAGAAGGAATCGGTCCACCATAAACGGGTGGAGGTTGCACATGGGCAAAGATGCTGGTGCCATTCTTACCACTAGACAAAGGGGCTTTCTCACTAGTAGCTTCCCCCTTGTCGGGGTTAGCATCCGTCACCGTGTTGGCGGGATCACCCACTTTCACGGGTGCGGTGGAAAGTTTAAGCCCTCTAAGAATTCCTTAAACATGTATTTGACCTCGGTCATCATGGAGGTTTTCAATGTGTCCAACGCCACATTGAATTCCTCACGTGAGATCGAGTTACCCCATCTCCGTGAGCGATATTGGATTCGCACCGAGTGCTCCCCACATCGCTCACGACGCCAACCATACTCTTCGGATGGTAAAGTCCTTAAAAAGAGACGAGGCTCTAATACCAATTGAAAGGATCAATATAGTTGACTAGAGGGGGGTGAATAGGCAACTAACAATTTTTTGCTTTTCTTTAACAATTTAAACTTTGCATCAAAGTAGGTTGTCTAAATATGCAACTAAGTGAGCAACCTATATGATGCAACAATGATAAGAACACAAGCAAGCAAGAGATGCAACACAAATAAGCTTGCACAAGTAAAGGCACGAGATAACCAAGAGTGGAGCCGGTGGAGACGAGGATGTGTTGCCGAAGTTCCTTCCCTTTAAGGGGAAGTACGTCTCCGTTGGAGCGGTGTGGAGGCACAATGCTCCCCAAGAAGCCACTAGGGCCACCGTATTCTCCTCACGCCCTCACACAATGCGAGATGCCGTGAATCCACTATTGGTGCCCTTGGAGGCGGCGACCGGACCTTTACAAACAAGGTTGGGGCAATCTCCACAACTTAATTGGAGGCTCCCAACGACACCACGAAGCTTCACCACAATGGACTATGGCTCCACGGTGACCTCAACCGTCTAGGGTGCTCAAAGACCCAAGAGTAACAAGATCCGCAAGGGATTAGTGGGGGAATCAAATTTCTCTTGGTGGAAGTGTAGATCGGGGCCTTCTCAACCACTCCCGAGCAAATCAACAAGTTCGATTGGCTAGGGAGTGAGATCGAGCGAAAATGGAGCTTGGAGCAACAATGGAGCTTAGGGTTGGAAGAGGTAGTCAACTAAAGGTAGGAGACGACCCTTTTATAGTGGTGGATGAAATCCGACCGTTATCCACTTAACCAGCCCGCGACACGCAGTACTGCCGCTCTAGAGGCGCGGTACTACCGCAAGGCCACGCGGTACTACCGTGGGCGACCACAGTACTACCGCTGCAGCAGCGGGGGCTAGAGCGAGCCTGACAGGGGGCATTACTACAGCGAGCACGGTACTACCGCTCCCCCTTGCGGTACTACCGCAAGGCAGGAAAGCCCTAGCCTGGGAAGGGCGCGGATGAATAAAATTACATCCGTGCCTACTTCCGCTGGAAAACAAACGGTGCAAAAATCCAACACGGTACTACCACCGGAGAGCGATACTACCGCGTGGCATTTGGATCAGGCAGCGACGATATACTACGCCGAGGCGCGGTACTATCATGATGCGCGGATGTAAAAATTACATCCGCCCTACTACCGCAACACAGCGGTGCCAGCACAGGGGCCACGATAGTACTGCTCCAGAGGAGCGGTACTACCGTGGGCTCAGCGGTACTACAGCGCTTAAGCCACGGTACTATCAAGAGGTGCTGCGGTACTACCGCTCAAGGAGCAGTACTACCGCAAGCACAGCAACAGCAGCCAATACAATCGCAAAGAGGATAAACGGGGGATGCTCCAAAGTGCAAGGGAAAGGTGGAGACAAATAAGGGAACGTGTACGTGATGATTCCACCCAAACCTTTCCGACGCGGACCCGCTCTTAATAGTACGGCTTTCCTATGACTCAAATCCACCAAAAAGAAACGTAGAGAAACGCCGTCTTCAATAGTCTTCGAGGGGCACCAAACCGTCTTGTGCCTAGTGAAGAAATGTCTGAGAAACTCAAGGCACACGATTAGTCCGCAAAAGCATTATCATCAATCACCAAAACACCTTAGGGATAAATATGCACTTACAAACTCCTACGACATATTTGACTCACCAAATGAAGGAATTAGAAGATGCTTCATGGCTAAAGGCCCAAAGGTATCACACCCCGAGTATGTTGATTTCAATAGTGATGAAGATGATTTGCTAGGAAATGATAATTTACTTGTTGACAACTCTAGTTATGAAAACTATGATGAAACTTGATATTAATCATGCTAATCAAGATAAAACGAATGACGATGATAAGAAGTAGATTGAGCGTCTAACTAAAGAACTAAACACTCTTAAGTTAGCTCATGAAACTACCTTGGAAGATCATCGAGAACTTTTAAAGACTCATGAGAAGCTACGCTTTAAAAAGCTCAACCTTGAGCAAGAGCATGGGTTCTTAAAAGCAATCAATGATGATCTTCGCAAGAAAAGTTCTTCTTACATTGCCAAGCGTTTACTCTTGTTTACTTACATGCCACAAGTAAAATCTAGCAACAAGAGTAAGAAAGATTCTTCATCTAGTAGTAACAATAATCATGCTAAATCCAATGTTTTTGCTTCTAGTAGTTCTCTTGATTCCACTAATGATTCTCTTAGCCAAGTTACACTTGAGCAAGAAAATAGCTTATTGAAGGGAATTATAGAGAAAGGTGTTTACAAGAGCCTTGCCGGAAGTAAGCAATTTGAGTAAATTGTACGCAAGCAAGGAAGGCCCAGGAAGAATCAAGGTGTTGGTTTTGAACGAAAGTTCAACGCCAATGGAGTTAAGTGGGAAGAAGATCAATACCCCAAGATGAAGTTTGTTCCTCAACAAGAGAAGTATGATCCTACTTGTCGGTGTCAAAACCGGCGGATCTCGGGTAGGGGGTCCCGAACTGTGCGTCTAGGCGGATGGTAACAGGAGACAAGGGACACGATGTTTTTACCCAGGTTCGGGCCCTCTCGATGGAGGTAAAACCCTACTCCTACTTGATTGATATTGATGATAGGGGTAGTACAAGAGTAGATCTACCACGAGATCAAGGAGGCTAAACCCTAGAAGCTAGCCTATGGTATGATTGTTGTTATGTCCTACGGACGAAAACCCTCCGGTTTACATAGACACCGGAGAGGGCTAGGGTTACATAGAGTTGGTTACAATGGTAGGAGATCTACATATCCGTATCGCCAAGCTTGCCTTCCACGCCAAGGAAAGTCCCATCCGGACACGGGACGAAGTCTTCAACCTTGTATCTTCATAGTCTTGGAGTCCGGTCGATGATGATAGTTCGGCTATCCGGACACCCCCTAGTCCAGGACTCCCTCACTACTTCTTTCCAAGGAACACAAGATCAAGATGATCTTCCACCACAAGACCACAAGCAAAAAGGCAAGGGCAAGCTTCAAGAGGAGATTGATGCATTTGAAGAAGCTCCCAAGGCCTTGGTCAAGTGGGTTCCCAAGACTACATCAAGTTCTACTACATTAAGTACGACTACAACTCCAAGGATTCCCATCAAGATGATGTGGATCCCGAAGAAGAAGAACTAGAGAGTTCTTGAGGGTGACTCTGCCAACATACTTCACTCATATCCTTTAGCAAGGACATGTGCAAACAACTTCCACATATTGCACTAGTTCAAGGAGTCACAAACCCTCTTGTTGGTAAGACAAGGGACAAGGTAACCTAATGCTTTCATGGACATCATCTTGTGTGTACATCACTCTATGTCTATGGATATCCTTGTTTGTTCCTTGTGGGACTAACCCGTGTAGGTATTGAAAGTGCAACCCACTCCAATGGATTGCTCCGGATGATCTACATCAACATTGAGCGTCCACATCTTCAACACCTAGATGAAGTCATCATCGACAAAACTCAAGGTTAGTTCATCCCTCTTAGGGGGGATATCACATCTAGGGGGAGCTTTACTCTAATCAATTGAGCTAAAGCAACTCTAATGGTGTGAACACAACAATGCTTTATGTAAGCCCACTTGTGCTTAAATGATGAGTATGACCTATGATCAAATGTTCTCATTTGACTCCTAAGTCAATATACTCATATATAGATGACCTAGTCATCGTCAATTGCTTGATAGATGCTAGAGAGTTTGTGCATGCTTTGTCACATACTTTATTTGCCATTTTATTGTGTGAGCATGTTGGTTGCATATTTTACTCATTCGAGGACATCCATTTGTTGCTTTGATTGTTTGGCTTTTTCTCTTTTGCCAAATGATTGGACAAGAATGCCTAAGAACTCCCTCTAGCTATCTATGCTCTTCTCGTCCCAAACTCTATTCATGCTACATCACAAAGTTTGATCAAGTTAGATTCGAACCACTCTGTGTGAGGAGCACTTTCGAGTCCCGATTAAGTCATAGACTTAAACTTCCAAAACCTCTTTGTGCATTTCGGTATGACCGAGTCATCCACTTCGGTCACACCGAGTTCACTAAGTTGATCTAGGTTTTCCATCTCGGTGCAACCGATTTGAACTTTTCGGTCACACCGAGTTGCAGTAACCGCTTGCAATTCTGCATCTCGGTGCCACCGAGTTGTTCCACTCGGCCACACCGGTAGGGTCGGGATATATAAACCCACGGGTGAGATTTTGGAAAATTCTTCAAACTCCTCAGCTCGCGTGTGTCCTGCTCTGCCTCCTCGGGTCTCCGGATCGTCTCCTCGCCGCCAGCGACCTCCCGCCACTGGTTTCCGTCGCTGTCAACGGAATTCTGCTCCGCCGTTGTTGCCGTAGTGAACTCCCGTCGAACTAGGGTATGGGTTCGACTCTTTGTGCTATTTCCCTACTCCGATTCATAGCACATTGCTTTTCCATGATCTTTACCACGTATTAAAACAATCTATCCAGAGAAAATGTCCTTTAGGTTAAATTTGATTCGAAAATTTAGGGTTAGGTCTCCGTCGAACTCATCTCGAACCGACCGAGTTGTAGAAATCTGCCCCACCGATTTGGCTTAGGCCATTGCACATGCGTTTTCGGTCTGACCGAAAACTGCAAATCGGTGCGACCGAGTTTGACTCTCTGTGAAACCCTAGCAATCTCGGTGCCACCTAATTGTGATTCGGTCTGACCGAGTTCACTAGTTTAGGTTCCAAGAGTTGCTTCGGTATCACCGAGATTAACAAATCGGTAGCTCCAAAATGCTTTCTGTGGAGAACTGAAACTAAGTTTTTGACTCATTTTGTTTTGCAAAAACTCTACACTTTGTGATGCTCATCTACTCTACCTCATCTACATCTATTCACAGGGTTTTCTGTCAGTGTGATTGCCAAGATGTCTAATCAAAGTGATAGCCAAAACAGATTTGAAGAGCAAGTGCAATTGAGTGAGGGCACTAATCCCTCAAGCAGTTATGATGAGGGTTGCAGGAGCACACCAAGTAACTTGCCCAAGGCAGCCACTAGAACAAGGAAGAAGAGAACCTCAGACTCTGAGGATGAGGACTATGTGGCTGTTGAGGATGAGGCCACCTCAAGGAAGAAAGTGCTGAAGAAAGAGTATGGCACAGCTGCTGCAACTAAGCCAGGGATGCATAAGAAGGCGCCAGCAAAGAGAGTCCCAATGTCAAAGCCAAGGAAAGTTCCAATAGGAGAAACCATGATATTCACAATAGAATCAGATGATGGTGAGGCAGTTGGAGATGGCAAGAAGAAGAAGAGGACAAGAACCACATCTGCAAAAGTTCTTGGAAAATAAACTATGGTTAGAGATCCAGACGAAGAGGAAGAGGAAGAGGATGCTGCACCAGCTCCCAAGTCTCAGAAGCTTATGGGAGATGCCATCAAGTCAGGGGCTGCTCCATCAAATCCCAAGACTGCTCCCAAAGCAACAACTCAAACTCAGAAACCCTCAAAGCCCAAGAGAAGCACCAGAAACATTCCTGCTGAAGAGAAGAACAAGGCACAGTGCCTGAGGCTGAAAAAGAGGATGATGAAGCCCTAGTTCTAAGAAAACTGAAACCCAAGATTCCATACCACAATGACACTCACCCTGTGGCTGAGGACATGCACATCAGGAAAGATGCAGGATTGAGACTTTTGAGAGAGTCTGATCCCTATGCTGTGTGGAGGAGGACTGTAACATCCCAAAATTCTAAATTTTGGAATGTTATAAATAAATAGATAGTTTTGATTGATTGTTTGATTGATTGACTGAAAGTGAGTGAATGAATTCGAAACTTTTGAAAGTTAAATGAGAGGAATAAAGGACTTTCCCAAACTTTCATTTTTTCTTTTATGCTTTTCGTGAATTCAAGTACTCTTCATCACAAAACCCTGGAGAGAAGATGACATGACTTCTTCCATTTATTTAATGACAAGGGGTGTTGAAAATATTTGAATTTCATTCGGAAAATATTTCCAATTCTGAAACTTTATGCAACTCAATGATTTTCACGAGCGAAGATAAAATGACTTCTTCAAAACATATGAAATATGAGTTGGGAGTTTTAAAAGAATTAAATTCAAAGTTCTTTTGAATTTATTTTCAATTTGGAGTTATTTGAGTTTTATTCAAATTATTTTTCTCCAAAAATAAAATATATGGAAAATAGGGTAACATGATTCCCTACATCAGAAAAATGGAGAGAAATAAATTTGAAATCATTTTGGTATTTTTTTAAATGATTTTGGTTAGATTTTATTAAAGCGAAGCACTTTTTGCTTTATTTGAATTTATGTGGATTTTATTTGACATTATAATAATGTTCATCTTGTAGGAAATATTTTTCTGCAAATTTTGATATATTATATGCCTATATAAAAGTTTTAATTATTTTGTTTTTATTTTAGTTCTGTGAAATTTTGTTAAAAAAAAATATGCAGCGCCTTGGGCCAAAGGCCCAAGCCGCCGACCAGCCGGCCGGCCGAGGCCAAGGCCATCGCTAGCACCCGCGCACCTAGGGAGCCAGGGAGCCAAGGTTTCCTATTCTTTTACAAATCCTAGTAGGATTTGATCCCGTTTCGTTATTCCGTTTATTCCGATTTGTTTCTAGATCTTCTCCCTTTTGTTTCCTAATCCTAGTCTATTTCTTGTCCCTACCCCAAGCAAAGCCCTCCCTCCCAATATAAATACCCAAGCACCCCCCTCCAACACATCAAACCAACACCTCTCCTCTCCTCTCCGCAAAGACAGCAGTGAAGCAAACCACCACCGCCGCCAAGTGCCGCCGCCACCCTCGACCTCTCCCGAGGTTTATATGATCTCCTCTCCACCGTCCGTGATCTCCTTTCCTCTAGGAGCAACTGCAACATCGGATCCGATCTTCTTCCCCAACTCCGACGACTACTCCGGTGAGATCCACGAAATCCCGTAATTCATTTTTTTCCAGAAAATAGCAATCTTAGAAAATTCATATCTTTTAGAGTTTTTAGTATTTTTGAGTGATTCCAATTGCTATGTGTCACAAATTTCCTGAAGTTTCTGTTAGTGCATCTGGATTTCAAATTTGAGTAGTTTAAATTTGAATTTGATAAATTTTGTTCAGATTAGTATTTTGGCCATAACTTGAGTTTAAAAATAGGTTTTTAATTAATTCTTTTTGCTCCTGGTAACTTGTGATATTTTTTTAGCTGTAGGATTTAGTTTGGTAATTTTGGAGTATTTTAAATTAGATTTTAGCAAAAACAGTAATGTTTTGCTTATATAGTTGTTTTAGTTATGTAATTATTGTTTTTAATTATTTTAGTTCATTCCTTTTGTAGATTTTCACTTGTTGTTATATGTTTATATTTAGCTACAATAGATAAATTTTCGTAGTTATTTATTAGTGTTTAGCTAATGTTTTTGTAATTGCTTGTTTAGTTCATAGTGATAGTGGATAAAATAGTTTTATTAGTTTTAAAAGTAATTCTTTTTCCACTTCAAGTTATATTGTTTTTGTTTCTGTTATTTGTGAACACATTAGTTGTTAAATTTATTTAGTATAGTTTATCAATGTTTTAATAAATGATTTGTTGTCATAGTTGTCTTAGTGTTTTGCTAGTTGTTATATTTGTTCTAGTATTAACTAGATGGTTATAGTAGTTTTATATTAGCTCTTTTTGTTAGTTATTAAATCAGTAATTTATTTTCTGTTATTTTTTAGATTTATATTTTCTTTGCTGTAGAAAAAATATTAGAGTAATTTAGTGATGTTATGTTAAGATTTGTGTGAGTTGGTCACCACTAGTTTTTCCTTGAATTTCTCTTTCGAAGTTTTTCCTTTGGTTTTCGACTTGGTTTTCTTTGTTGCTTTTATTTTGATTGAGTATTGTTATGATTGATAGAATTGATTGCTAGGATGATTGCTTATATGATTGTCTGTTTAATATAGATTTTCAACGGAGTGACGAATAGTTCTACCAAGTCTTTATTCTGAGAGCGTTATTATCTTCATCAAGTAATACCAGGCAAGTTCACTTTGACCATGTTTTCATACCTATGTATTTTATTGCATCTAGTGTCATCTTCGCAACAATCCCTCCAGTAGTGACATTGAATCCTTGTAGTTGAGTAGTATGCATGAGGTAGGAACCCATCACCCTGTTACCAAGCCCGGGACGTTATTTATTTTAATGCTACGCTATAGTAGACGGGGTTGGTATGAGTGCTCGGGAGTGGTGTGAGAATGAAGGATCTACGTCAATGACGACAACTCCATGATGGAATCTGCAAGGACTGCATCTTCAAGGCCTCAAGACTTCAAGACTCGAGACAAGAATTCAATACACACTCTTGGGTGAAGGATGGTTGACGGGCACCTGGAGAAACCAAAGGTTGGCGGGATGCATGGAGAAGCACCATGACATCTTGCGGAAAGCTTCACCCAGACTCAAAGAGACGGAAGAATACTTCATGCCCGAAGCTTACCCGTGCAACCGCAAGTCACTATGGGCTCGGCTTGGTTGACCTTAGTTGTGACTCTGGTGGGGCGGTGCTAGCGGATGTAGAACTACGGTAGGATTGGATGAGCACCGACGGTGGTCGGGAACTCTTCGAAGACCATGTTTGGTCATCTTGTTTTCAAACACTCAAAGTGCGAGAACGTAAAAGAGGATCGAATCTTGCGGGTAAAGTGTACAAACCTCTGCGGAGGGTTTAAACCTAATCGATTAGCCGTGTCCCCGGTTATGGACAATTTGAGCATCTGGACTTGGATCTATCTCGGAACTCTCAACACCGGATTGATAACTTAACTGTGGGCAACTTATGATGATTTTGGGCTATGAGACATCGGTTGGCGGAACCATGTCATGATAGAAAAACTCCATAGTACAGACTTCATTTATTCCTTTGATGTAGGGAAAATAAATCAGCTTTTACATAAACAAAACTCGGATACCACGAGCCACAAAGCCATATTGCATATAGTATAGTTTTATCATCTGTTTTCTCATGTTGTGATCTTGCGGTACATTCAATGTATTGACCTACATGGCTGCAACGTATCATGTTGCGTATACTTTCTTCCGACAGTAAGAATACGGTGCAGGTTACGGTCTACACTCAACTTGCCGATGGCGTTGATGGGACTCCACACCCGACTATTTGTTTCACTGTGACTTATGAGGTATATATATCAGTTTTACGTTATTTATGCATGTGATTGCACTTTGATATATACATTGATGTACTGTGTGTGCCAAAGATATCTTGATCCGAGGATGGCATACAAACACAGAGGCTTGACCGTCTCGAGGTCGGGTCGCTTCTGAATATGGTATCGAGCACATGTTGATCAGAGGACGTGACCCTAGAAACCGAAAGCCCTAGGACAGAAAATTTCTAAAACTTTATTTTCAAAAGACTCTTACTTCTCATCTTTTCAGATTTTATCAAATAGACACTCTCACCTCAAATAGTTAGAATATACACTTTTCCTTTTGACCACACGGAAGATCAATCAAGTCACTCCAAGAATTAAAGATATCGGACAACCGATGGCCATCTCGAGTAAAGAGGATTTCACCATGCGTTGGAAGAATTGCAGCTGCAACAATTGAAGACTCTGAAGACTTGAAGAATTTGAAGTTCCTGAAGAATTATTTGACCTTTAGAGACCAAACCCCTGTTATACACCTACGTTAGATGCGATGATTTGTGAGCTGTCATTTGTTTGATGTTTTCCGACAGCCACAAAGTAAAACCCGTTTCTCCAAAACTATTGTTTATATTGCGTGTATTCTTCTCCACCTCTCTCATATCTCTTCCCAAAACTTTTGGACCCCGTAGATGATGAATGAAGTTGGACTGATATTCTCTGGACGGAAGACTCAGCCGGAGGCAGAGCTATGGATTCAGAACATGGAGAATCACTTCGGGAGCAATTTGGTTTCAAGGAAGAATGAAGTATCGTCGCTCTTGATATTTTGAAGGAAGTGCTGCAACCGGTGGAAAATGCATCAAGCCATACAGGGATGGAATGGAACAAAGACTTGGGAACAATTCAAGAAGACTCTGACAAGATCTCGTCTTATCCGGAAGCACTACGATAACCCGAAGAAGAAACCTTGTGCCTGCAAGATTTGCGGAGAAATAGGACACACCCAGGAGGAACACAAGGATGGATGCCCTCATTGTGAGGAGAAACACCCAGTGAGGAATGCCCAACTAGTCAGGTGACTTGTTTCTTGTGTGAAGGAACCACCCACTACCCGACTCAGTGTCACATTTACCCCATGGTGCAACAAACTATTCAGGAGCAGGAAGAAGGAATGAAAGAAGCCCTCCGAGAAGTTATGAAAGAACCTGTGATGAAGGAATGTGTTGAAGACCACGATGGAGAAGGCCTCAACAGATTTTACTCCAATGCCTGCTATTCATGTGGAGAAGAAGGACATTTTCACAAGATTGCACCAAGGAAAGAAAAGAGTGTCAGGATACTTCCGACGGAAGCAATAGAGTTTGATCCACGAGGAATAAAAGGTTTGATCGAGCGAAGAAACCCGGAAGAAAACAAAGACACCCTCGTAACAACCCAATTTCCGCAAAGAGGGACAAGAGTCATATTACCTGTTTTGAATGTAAGGACGTCGGGCATTATGCCAATCATTGTCTTGAAAGGAAGCAAGGAACTCAAGGAGCAGGCACCATCTCCAAGAAGCCCAAAGGCTTATCGAAAGTTATGTGTTTTCATTGCAAGGAAGCAGGACATTATGCTACTAAATGTCCCGACAAGATGAAAGATGGAGTTGAGTAGTTGGAATTTTGATATTGGAAACAAGAGTAGTAGAAAACAATTTCATTTTCATGAGTTCGATGAGTTGAGTTATGTAATGAGTGCTCAGAGATTGTAATGAATTCGTGAAATCAATAAAGTTAATGTGCCATGATTTCATACGTGGATTGTTTTTTGAGTTGTTACTCTGTGAACAAAGATTTTGACCATTTTCGAGGATATGAGAAATATGGTCTATGGATGGATTTTTGAATTTCATTTTAAGGGTGGTAGTACCCTGTGAAGAAGACTAGACTAATGGATAAGAAAATATATATTCCACGGACTGTAGTTCGAAAAAAAAAGTTGGAGTTTTGCTTTTGATATGATGGTATGAAGAAACAGAGTACTACTGGAGGAGGTGTAATATGGAACAAGAGAGTTACTCCAAGGATGAGTTAAAGCTGCACTAGTGTTGAAGTGGGCTCATAACCCACAGGCCCAGGAATTAATAAGGGTCAAGTACCCACTGGAAGAAGAAATTTTGGGAAGACTGCGATTTGATCAGCAGACGTTTACGTGAGGAGGTTACGCAAAACCCGAGAGTTGTGAAGTAATGATAGATGTTTTGTTTGGCTTGCGTAACCAAAGGATTTACCCGATCCTGTTCAATCTGAGAGAAATTCTGCAATGCTTGTGAGAATGCCCGAGTGTTAGAAATACGAGATTCGCTAAACCTTATACTGGGGTAATGATCTGGTGCGGAATGGATTGATCACCATACCGGCTTACTCGTATCATTCGCTCTTGCTATTTGGAATGGTAAATCTGAGAGACTTACCCATAGTAAAGTGACGACGCTCGTTGAAGCCTTCTTTGAAGCCTTAGAATGGTATGATGCTAAACCCATGTACATGGCGCTTGTTGCCAATCGTAGATTATACGGTGAGAATGAAGCCAAGGCCCTTTTTCTGCAGAAACCATTAATGGTAGACCACCATGAGTATTTCGATAGTTGTCTAGGATGGACACAGACCTATCACTAAGAAGATCCAGGTCTCGGACGAACTTCAACTTTGACGAACCGACCCAAGATTTTGAGGAAAACGCTATGCTTCTGACAGAAGAGCGTTAATGAAGGAGCTATTGTAAGATATGTGAAGAGACATATATTGTCGGCACTCCAGAGGAAGTATCCGAGTTTATTGGAACCGTAACATTGCTTCTAAGGGTGGTAGCACCCCAGACCCCTTGTGATGATCGATGGATTTTTGAAGACCCCCAAACCCTAACCTATTTCTTGCTAGCCTCTCCGAATCTCGAGGACGAGATTCATTTTAAGGGTGGTAGTTTGTAACATCCCAAAATTCTAAATTTTGGAATGTTATAAATAAATAGATAGTTTTGATTGATTGTTTGATTGATTGACTGAAAGTGAGTGAATGAATTGAAACTTTTGAAAGTTAAATGAGAGGAATAAAAGGACTTTCCCAAACTTTCATTTTTTCTTTTATGCTTTTCGTGAATTCAAGTACTCTTCATCACAAAACCACGGAGAGAAGATGACATGACTTCTTCCATTTATTTAATAACAAGGGTGTTGAAAATATTTGAATTTCATTTGGAAAATATTTCCAATTCGAAACTTTATGCAACTCAAT
>JAHIAM010005497.1:0-110731 GCA_021605205.1 Aegilops longissima | reverse complement strand
AAGGATGTTTTGAACATATGGTTATGCTCTATCCATCCATGCCTTTGTTTGCAATTATGGAGTGCCATCGCTTGAGTCAATCGAGCTCTACTTTTGCTATAAAATGTTTCCGCAGATTGTTTACATGTTATTCAATTTTGCCAAGGTTGTTGTGGTTGATCCGTATGATATGATGTTGTTCTTGCCATGTATGTCTTCTATGCCATGTCTACTTGATGTATGTATGCTTAGTTTATCATATAAGGCTCTGTAGTGAGTGCTTTAAGCTCTTAAACATGCCTACTTGTTATCTGTTTTTGACATGCCCTGTTGCTGAATCTGTTAACGAAACTTGCCATTTTGACATGGGTGTTACTATATTTTCTTATCCTTTTTGGCTTATGGTCAGTAAGGGACTTTTGTTCTATGCTTTGAGTAGATTCATGCCATGCCATGTTTTGCTATAATAAGTTCTTGTAGCATGTTGTTTTCTTTGCTCAACATTGCTACCGATGCTGTTTTTGCCATGTTCAGAATTTCACTAAGTCTGTGAAGCTGATATGTTTTGCACTTTGCCATGCTTGTTTGGACCTGTTATGATGTGATTTAGCCATAGCTCAGTGTTCATCTTATGTCAAGAATCTTGAGTAGATCACTGCCATATGCTTTGTTGGTACGCTTGGGTGCAGTAGCTTAATTTCTTGTTGCTTGCTAAGTGACATCATGTCGTTAATGGCAGATTTGTGCCATTCTTGTTTTGCTTGTCATTTGCAAACCGTGCATCCGATTCCGTGATCTTTATATCGATTTCAACCGAAATCATCTCATCTTTCCAGCGCATACTTGGTTGCTGTTGATGCCTGGTTCATCATTTTCCTTCCGAGCGCCGAGATACGATTTCGATATCACATCTCGCATATCATGCCATGTTTTGCATCATGTTGCTTGTGCATTGCACCGTGATTTATTGTGGTTCCTTTGTTTGTGTTCTTGCTTTGGGTAGAGCCGAGATGAGTACGTGAACGAGGAACCTGTTGAGAACGCTTACAAGGATCAAGCTTTCGCAACTCGAGAACCTTGCGTGCAAGATGACCATACCTCAAATCACTTCTATCTTTGCTATGCTAGATGCTCGCTTTTTGCTATGCCTATGCTACGATGCCTATCACTTGCTATATCATGCCACCCATATTGCCATGTCAGCCCCTAACCATCCTTTCCTAGCAAACCGCTGATTGGCTATGTTACCGCTTTGCTCAGCCCTCTTATAGCTGCTAGTTGCGTGAAGTTGAAGTTTGTTCCTTGTTGAACATGGAGATGTTGTTCCTTGTTGGAACATGTTTACTTGTTGGGGATATCACAATATATCTGCTATATTTTAATGCATCTATATACTTGGTAAAGGGTGGAAGGCTCGGCCTTATGCCCGTGTTTTGTTCCACTCTTGCCACCCTAGTTTCCGCCATACCGTGTTATGTTCCTTGATTTCGCTCCTTACACGGTTGGGTGATTTATGGGACCCCTTGACAGCTTCGATTAATAAGACTCATCCAGAAGGCCCAACATTGGTTTTACCATTTGCCACCTAAGCCTTTTTCCCCGGTTTTCGCGAGCCCGAGGGTCATCTTTATTTTAACCCCCCCGACTAGTGCTCCTTCGAAAGGGTCTCAACCGAGCCGCCACCATGGGCCACCATGGGGAAACTCGAGGCTTGGTTTTACTCAGAGTCTGCCTCATCCGGATGTGCCTCGAGAACGAGATATGTGCAGCTCCGTCGATTTGTCGGCACAATCGGGTGGCTTTGCTGGTCTTGTTTTATTGCTGTCGAAATGTCTTGTAGTCCGGATTCCGAGATTGATCGGGTCTTCCCGTAGAAGGAATATCCTTCGCTGACCGTGAGAGCTTATAATGGGCTTGTTGGGACACCCCCGCAGGTATTATCTTTCAAAGCCGTGCCTCGCGTTATGAGGCGATGGGAATTTGTTAATGTCCGCCAGAAAACCCGGTTGACCTCAATTAAAATACACAACAACCGCTGGGTAACCGTGATGGTCTCTACGGCAGAGTCCGGGAAGTGAACACGGTGTTGGAGTTATGTCTGACGAAGTAGTTCAGATCACTTCTTGATCGCTACTAGCTTCACGACCGTGCCTTTGCTTCTCTTCCCGCCTCTTTATGTAATGTAGCCACCATATATGCTAGTCGCTGTCTGCAGCTACACCTCACAACTCGTCCTTCCTATAAGCTTAAATAGTCTTGATCTCGCTGGTGTGAGATTGCTGAGTCCCCGTGACTCACATATTCTACCAAAACATTTGCAGTGCCGACGATGCCAAAGGCAGGTGACGCAACCAAGCTCAAGTGGAGTTCGACGAGGAACGTGGTCGTTATTATGTGTCTTTTTCCTCGATGATCAGTGAGTGGAGCTCAGTTGGGACGATCGGGATCTGTATAGCATTTGGGGTATCTTCTTTATTTTGGTTCTAGTCGACCTTGAGTGTAATCTGAATGATGGATGTTTATTTATGTAATGTGTGAAGTGGCGCATCAGAAGACAACTATGTATCTCTTTCCTTATGTATTACATGGGTTGTGTGAAGATTACCTCACTTATGACATTGCTTTCAATGCGTTATGCTCTAAGTCGTGCTTCGACACGGGAGATATAGCCGCATCGAGGGCGCTATGTTGGTAATCGAGCCTTCCCCGACTTAGGAGCCCCCTACTTGATTGTTTGTCATGCGTTGTTGAGTCTAAAACGGAAAATGTTTTGAGTCTTAGGATTATATATATCGGAGAGTAGGTTCTTTTTACTCCCCATTCCTTCGCCTGCCCGTGAGGTCTCCCGACGAGAAGTTTTGACTCTCCTCTCCTCAAATTTCACTAAATTTTTTTAGGATCACGCTGGTATCTTGGAATCGTCCGATGGTTTTGTGACGAGAACATTGTTCTTGGTGCCTCCCGACATTTAGGGTTGTGGCGTGTCCCGGGAGTTGAGCTCCGAGGTGTTGTCGCCACAATTTTATCGCATAGTTCTCGAATACCCGAGATTTGCCGACATCGAATCTCTTTGTGCAGTTGTTGGTGAGATAACCCGATAACCCAAAGATCGGGCGTAGCTCGAGTATTGCCATGACTCAGATAACGGATGTTTTTCAAGGTCGAGGTACACGATTTCAAGGTTTCTTGGTTATGTGTTGACGGATGGATACAATGGATCTAGGTATTGTTAGTTTGGGTGATATATTTTGTGTCCCCTCAGATCCCCAACACCAGATTGCATAACCGTAAAGTTTCGGAGTTTATAGGTGGGATTCAAGTAGCTCCTAGCATTTCTTCCCGCAAATATTTGGTTCGTGATTGGGTAATCCTTACCACTTATTTGTTCCAACATATCTTTGTTATTTTTTTCATCAACCTTTAATCAAGTGGCTTTCACCTTAATGGACGGTGATGTTAACTTTGGAATTCATTCGCTCATCCTTGTTCAATGTTTATTGTGAAGACTATATGTTGCAATTTCTATCCGCTGATTCTACTTGTCTATCTGCTCATCAAGTGCTAACGGATGTCACCTCTTCAGATGGCTCCGCCAACTCGCCGTAATCCGGAACGCAATGATGGGAGTCACCGAACCTCCACCTCCACCTCCGCCTCCGGAGGCCTCTGCAAGCTATCATGGCAGCCACCAATGCCAATGCTCGATGATTTTGCAGCTCTTGCAAGAGCGCATCAAGGGCAAGGCAGTCAAGGAAATCAGGGTCAAGGCAACAACCAGCCGCACTTTGCTACTCTCGCCGCCTCGCTAATCAGCCAAGTCTTTCGGGCCGTGGTCGAGGCCACAGACGCCGACGATTGGCTTGTGGACATCTGCAAACATTTTGAATGTAGCAATGTCGACCCGAGGACTTTGTCAAGTTCGCTTCGCTTCAACTCAAGGACCAAGCTGCCGAGTGGTACCAGCAATATAAAGATTCCAGAGGAGGTCGTGGTCATTACTCGATGAGTTCCGCCGAGATTTCAGAGCTCACCACATTCAAAAGTGTTGTTGAGAGCAAGCGTGAGGAGTTCCGCAATCTCAAGCAAGGCAACTTGTCCGTGTATCAATACAATATCCAGTTCCTGTAAACTCGCCTTTGCTAAGCAAGACGCCCCGATGAAAAGAGTATGATCTATCAATTCAGAGGTGGTCCGAGAGAAGATCTGCAATTAGCTCTTGTGCTTTTTGAGCCGTAAAAGTTTGATGAATTCTACAACATGGCATCAAGCAAGAAGCTGCCCAGCTCAAATGTGAGGCTTCTAAGAAGAGAATCAGGATGCAGTTCAGTCTTCTTCTTCCTCTCAAGTGGCAGCTAAGCAAAGAAGTTCTACCTTCCTCCTCCTCCGTCCGCCAGCCTTTATCAGCAGAAGAGCTCAGTGGCCATGGATCTTCCCACCCGCCCAACCCTGGCTATCGTAACAATTCAAATTCTCAAGCTCCAAGGTCAAATGCTCCTTACCACCGTCCGCCTCGAGGTGACTTGCAACAAATGTCACAGAAGGTCACTATGCTAACAAGTGCTTCAAGCAAAGGCGCCTTCCGCCTCCTCCTCCGTGAAATCTTCCAGCAATGCAAAGGTCAAGCATAATCCCAAGTCCGCAAAGGTGAATATGATGAATGCAGCGCAAGCGAGGAATCCATCGATGTGATAATGGGTAATCTCTCGCTTAATGATATTCCCGCAAAGTCTTATTTGATACCGTGCATCGTGATTCTTTCATGTCATATCCTTTGCATCAAGCACAATTTTGATACGAGGCTTTACCTAAAGCTATGCAAGTTATTTCTCCTGCTAAGTGTTTGAGATCTACCATGTTGGTTCCAATGTCGGATCAAGATGGGCGATTATAGATTTCTGCTAAACCAATTGTTCTTGGTGACTGGATATTGATCTTATTCTCGGATGGATCGGCTTTCAAAGACAAAGCTCAGCTTGATTGTGCTGCCAGGAAATTCAATTGACTCACCTCTAATGATGTGATCATCTATGCCGCCGTGATGAAACCATTCGGTTGTTTTCTCTCAATGAGAAGGGCTAATTGATGCTATCTCTCGATTCCAATGCTTAGAGTACCAAGATGTCTTTCCGTAAGAGCTTCCAGAATGCCTCCTCACCGCCGCTTGAATTAAGTATCGATCTTGAGCCCGCATCGAACCCGCTTGCAAGCCGCCCATACAATCTTGGACCTAATGAGCTAAAGGAATTGAAGAAGCAGCTCGATGAACAAGAGCGTCTGGTTTGATCGCATCGAGTTCATCTCCTTGGGGTTGTGGTGTTCTTTTGTCCGAAGAAGGATGGCACGGACCGACTTTGCGCCGACATCGCCCATTGAATAAGAAGACAATCAAGAACAAGTATCCACTTCCCAACATCAATGAGCTTTTGAGCAACTCAAAGGTGCTAAAGTGTTCTCCAAGCTTGACCTTCAGATGGGTTATCATCGATTCGTGATTCGTGAACAAGATATTCCCAAGACAGATTCGTAACAAGCTTTGGTTCTTATGAATATACCGTCATGTCTTTCGCCTTGTCAATGCTCCTCCAACATTCTCTCGATGATGAACTTCATTTTCAACCCCTACACCAATGAATTGCCTTGGTCTATCTTGATGATATTCGTCTTCTTCAAGAATAAGAAGGATCATGCCAAACATTTGCGATTGGTGCTAGACAAGCTCGTAGAGTATCAATTCTATGCGAAGTTTTCCAAATGTGAATTTTGGCTTGATGAAGTGCTTTACCTTGGTCACATCATCTCCGCTTAAGGGCATCGCTGTTAATCTCGAGAAGGTGTCTGCAATTGTGAATTGGGAACCTCCTCGTATGTCAAGCAGCTCCGCAGTTTTCTCGGTCTTGCAAGCTATTGTCAAGATTCATTGAGAATTTCTCTAAGATTGCAAAGCCTCTTTCCAACCTCCTCCGTAAGCATGTGAAGTATGTCCGTCTCCCGAGTGTGATGTTGCTTTCAATACTCTCAAAGAGAAACTCGTCACAGCCTCCCGCCTTGACTCCTCCCGATGAACCCAAGCCATTTGAAGTTTTCTCGTGATGCTTCTTTCAAGGTCTCGGCTGTGTTAATGCAAGAGAAGAGAGTTGTGGCTTATACCTCTCGTCACCTGAAGCCTCAACGAAAAGAACTACCCCACTCATGATCTTGAGTTGGCGGTAGTTGTCCATGCATTGATAACATGGAGACATCTCTTGTTGGGAAGGAAAGTGGACATTTTCACCGATCACAAGAGTCTCAAGTATATCTTCACTCAACCCAACCTCAACCTCAAAGTGCAGACTCGATGGGTCGAAATGATTCAAGAGTACAACCCAAGTATTGAATATACCCGCAAGGCCAATGTGATTGCAGATGCTTTGAGCAGAAGGCTTATCGCAACAACTTAATCCTCAAGCCCTTCCAACCGGATCTATGTGAAGCTTTCAAGCTGAATCTTCGAAGTTGTTCCTCAAGGCTTTCTTGCCAACCTCATAGTCTCTCCTACTTTGGAAGATCAAATTGTGAGGCTCAACTCCGGATACCATGGTGAAAAAGGTGAAGCGTGGTATCGACAAGGGCATTTCAAAGTACAAGTGCTTCCACATTGATGACAAAGATACTCTTCTTCGAGGACCGGATTGTGGTTCCTAAGGATGATCTAAGTAAAGTCATTATGAACGAGGCACACATTCGCTTCTATCCATTCATCCCGAAGTACTTAAGATGTACCATGATCTCAAGCAAATATATTGGTGGACTCGAATGAAGCGAGAAATTGCTCAATTCTTGAATGAGTGTGATGTCCGCAGAGGAGTGAAAGATAACACCAAAGACCAGCTGGTCTCCTCCAACCTCTTGCTATTCCGTAATGGAAGTTTGATCATATCGAAATGGACTTCATGACTGGATTTCCTAAGTCCAAGCGTGGAAATGATGCTATCTTCGTTGTCATTGACAAGCTTACTAAAGTGGCTCATTTTCTTCCTATCAAATAATCTATCACAGCAGCTCAGCTTGGTGAGCTATACACCTCTATGATTTTCTCCTTGCACGGCATTCCACAAGTGATCTCTTCTGCACCGTGGCAGCATCTTTACCTCCAAGTTCGGGATTCTTTTCGTAAGGCCATGGGCACCAACATTTGTTTCAGACAGCTTTCCATCCTCAAACAAGTGGCCAAGTCGAGCGAAGTCAATCAAATCCTTGAAGATATGCTCAGGGCTTGTGTCATTTCCTTCGGTATGAAGTGGGAAGATTGTCTTCCATATGCCGAAGTTCTCCTACAACAACAGCTTCCAAGCGAAGTTCGGCAAGGCCCCATTCGAAATTCTCTATGGCGTAAAGTGTCGATTCTCTCAATTGGTCCGAGACAGTGAACGCCAACTTTGGCAACGACATGATCCCACAAGTCAAGAAATGTGCAAAGTCATTCGTGAGAATCTCAAAGCCGCCGTAATCGCGCTTTAAGAGCTATTATGATGATAAGCACCATGATGTGGCTTTTGAAATCGGAGACCATGTCTACCTCCGCCTCTCCAATGAAAGGAACTCGCCGCCCGTATCAAAGGGAATCTTGCCCCTAGATACGTGGGTCCTTTCAAGATCATTGGTAAAAGAGGCGATCTAGCCTATCAACTTGAGCTTCCGTTCAACTTCGCGAACGCGCACGATGTGTTTCACGGTCACAGCTTCGCAAGTGCTTCAAGACTCGAAGCGACTATCGAAATTGACCTTCAAGAAGATCTCTTATCATGAGCACCCCTGCTATTCTTGAAGAAACCAAGCGCAAGACTCGCAACAAGTCAATCAAATTCCTGAAAGTGAAGTGGTCACACCATTCCGACCGTGAAGCCACCTGGGAGCGCGAGGATCACCTCCGTTCCGAATATCCAGAGTTCTTTCAGTCCTAGATCTCGGGACGAGATCCTCTTGTAGTGGTGGAGTGTTGTAACACCCCGGATGTAACTTTCCATATTTGTAACTCAAACTCTTGCCATTTTCGACATTGTGATATGATATTCCTTCCGTGATTGGGTTTTTCTTCTTTTTGCATTTTGTCCATGTCATGCATTTCATATCATGTCATCATGTGCATCGATTTGTACACGTGTTCGCCTTATGTTTCCAGCATTTTCCCGTTGTCCGCTTTTGCAATCCGCACTCCTATGTTCCCCGCCGCCCCTTTACGCTTTTTCAGTGAGCGGTACTAAACCTTCTCGAATGGACCGAGGTTTGTCAAGTGGCTTGGTATACCACCGTAGACCACCGTCAAGTTTCGGTCATTTGAGCTCGCTTGGTACTCCAACGGTTAACCGCAGACCTCGCAAAGGCCTCTTTGTTGCAGCCCAACACCCCTTCAAAATAGTCCAATAACCCATCTAAGTCACTTCCATGCTCTCACGATCGTGTGGGCGAAAACCGCACCTCATTTGACTCTCCTAGCTCCTCTATGCCTATATATACACCCCCATTCCAAATTCATGGATCCTCTCCCCCTAACCCTAGCAAATCTCAGATCCACCACCACGGACGTGTCCGAGCGGGCCGACAACGTCCGCCGCTACCACAGCCTCTCAGAGCGCTGCCACGGGCCCCTGGTCCCCACATCGCCGCCCACGCCGCTGGGCTCACGGGGGCCAAAGGGCCCTCCTGCCCGGTCAAGGCCTGCCTCCCCCCACACCATCCACCACGCCATCACCGCTGCCCACCGCCTGGTCGCTGGACTCCACACACGCCTCCTTGACTCACTGGCCACATTTCTCCCACCGGCCACCACTGCTTCACCCTCGGCCTCCTCCTCCTCCTGCTCCTCGCCCTCGCTCAAGCTGAGCAGCCGAGCCAGGCCATACCGATCCGATCGGGCCGGATCTTGATCTACTTCGGCGGTTGACTTCTTCCCCCAAATTTCGTCTAAGTTTTTATTTCGTGATTAATTTGTGGCATTTTCAACGATCATAACTTTTCACCAGAAAGCACCGCTTTCGCGTGTAATATGTCAAAATGTTCGCACGAAGATTAGATCGTTTCATCTCATTGCATCAGTTTCATTTGAGCTCATATTGATGCCGGAAATGCTGTTAGAAGAGGGCTATGTGATGTTAGTTTCGCTTTCAATGTAACAATCACTTTTGTTATTTTTGCTATGATTGATGTGTGCACCCTTTGAATTTGAGTCCTACATGTGTTTTGTAATATGCCATGCCATATTTCCAGGGATGTATGCCATGTATTTTTGTGATCTATGTGGTGACTAGCACAAGCATGCAAACCACGTGTCATGATGTTGCTGATTTCACTGCTTTTGCCGATATTTTCATGCCATGTTCACTTGATGCTACCGAGATCCATGCATATTTTGAGACACTTCAGTAAGGATGTTTTGAACATATGGTTATGCTCTATCCATCCATGCCTTTGTTTGCAATTACAGAGTGCCATAGCTTGAGTCAATCGAGCTCTACTTTTGCTATAAAATGTTTCCTGGCAGATTGTTTACATGTTATTCAATTTTGCCAAGGTTGTTGTGGTTGATCCGATATGCTATGATGTTGTTCTTGCCATGTATGTCTTCTATGCCATGTCTTCTTGATGTATGTATGCTTAGTTTATCATATAAGGCTCAGAGTGAGTGCTTTGAGCTCTTAAACATGCCTACTTGTTATCTGTTTTTGACATGCCCTGTTGTTGAATCTGTTAACTAAACTTGCCATTTTGACATGGGTGTTACTATATTTTCTGATCCTTTTGGCTTATGGTCAGTAAGGGACTTTTTTATATGCTTTGAGTAGATTCATGCCATGCCATGTTTTGCTATAATAAGTTCCTGTAGCATGTTGTTTTCTTGCTCAACATTGCTACCGATGTTGTTTTTGCCATGTTCAGAATTTCACCAAGTCCTGTGAAGCTGATATGTTTTGCACTTTTGCCATGCTTGTTTGGACCTGTTATGATGTGATTTAGCCGTAGCTCAGTGTTCATCTTTTGTCAAGAATCTTGAGTAGATCACTGCCATATGCTTTTTGGTACGCTTGGGTGCAGTAGCTTAATTTCTTGTTGCTTGCTAAGTGACATCATGTGTTAATGGCAGATTTGTGCCATTCTTGTTTTGCTTGTCATTTGCAAACCGTGCATCCGATTTCGGTGATCTTTATATCGATTTCAACCAAATCATCTCATCTTTCCAGCGGCATACTTGTGTTGCTGTTGATGCCTGGTTCATCATTTCCTTCCGAGCGCCAGATACGCATCGATATCACATCTCGCATATCATGCCATGTTTTGCATCATGTTGCTTGTGCATTGCACCGTGATTTATTGTGGTTCCGTTGTTTGTGTTCTTGCTTTGGGTAGAGCCGGAGACGAGTACGTGAATGAGGAACCTGTTGAGAACGCTTTAGGATCAAGCTTTCGACAACTCGAGAACCTTGCGCAAGATGACCATACCTCAAATCACTTCTATCTTTGCTATGCTGGATGCTCGCTTTTTGCTATGCCTATGCTACGATGCCTATCACTTGCTATATCATGCCACCCATATTGCCATGTCAGCCCCTAACCATCCTTTCCTAGCAAACCGCTGATTGGCTATGTTACCGCTTGTTTCAGCTTCTTATAGCGCTAGTTAGTTGCGTGTAAGTTGAAGTTTGTTCCTTGTTGAACATGGAGATGTTGTTCCTTGTTGGAACATGTTTACTTGTTGGGGATATCACAATATATCTGCTATATTTTAATGCATCTATATACTTGGTAAAGGGTGGAAGGCTCGCCTTATGCCTCGGTGTTTTGTTCCACTCTTGCCACCCTAGTTTCCGCCATACCGTGTTCTGTTCCTTGATTTCGCTCCTTACACGGTTGGGTGATTTATGGACCCCTTGACAGTTCGCTGAATAAGACTCGCCCAAAGAAGGCCCAACATTGGTTTTACCATTTGCCACCTAGTTTTTTCCCCCGGTTTTCGCGAGCCCGAGGGTCATCTTTATTTTAACCCCCCGGTCCAAAGGTTCTTCGAGTGTTGGCCCAACCGAGCCGCTCATGAGGCCACCACGGGAAACTTGAGGCTTGGTTTTACTCAGAGCCTGCCTCATCCGGATGTGCCCTCGAGAACGAGATATGTGCAGCTCCTATCGGGATTTGTCGGCACAATCGGGTGGCTTTGCTGGTCTTGTTTTATTGCTGTCGAAATGTCTTGTAGTCCGGGATTCCGAGATTGGTCGGTCTTCCCGTAGAAGGAATATCCTTCGCTGACCGTGAGAGCTTATAATGGGCTGTTGGGACACCCCGCAGGTATTATCTTTCAAAGCCGTGCCCGCGGTTATGAGGCAGATGGGAATTCGTTAATGTCCGTTGCACTAGTAGAAAAGGGCCTGTTGACCTGTTGGTGGGTTTTAGTCCCGGTTCATGAACCGACTAAAGGGTCGGATTAATACCTTAGTTTTTAGTCCCGGTTCAATCCAGAACCGGGACTAATGGGCCTCCACGTGGTTTCGTCCACGAGCCCAGTAGGGGTTTTTGGTCCCGTTGGTGGCACCAACCGGGACCAATAGGCATCCATGCTTCTTTGGCTCTGGTTTTGTTTTTTTAAAGGGGGGTTGGGGGTTTTGGGGGTTAATTTAGGTGTTTCATATATTGTGCTATAGCTAGCTAATTAATAGAGAAAAGTGTCATTTCTTTTGTCCGTGCTTGGTCGGTTACGACTATACATAATGATAGAGAGGACTAACTAGACATGCTAGCTTGCTAGTAATTACAAATGTAAGATCGCCATGAACATATATGCATACAGAGAGAAGTGATATCGACCACCTCTCCTTCTCCGAGAGATTGGTCGAACAACAAGTTCTCGTGATATCTATCCAACACTACCGCCACATATATACAATAATTATCTTTACAATACGGACGCTGGGTCCACATAGTATTCCCCGCCTTCAGCCGATCACATGGTCAAGAAAGAATGCCGCCAATTCCTCTTGAATTGCTCGCATGCGATCCGGTGCTAGGAGTTCATCCCGCTCAAACATCTAATTTTAAGAAAGGGGTCAATACATATATATATATATGAATGAATGAAACTCAACAAAATGATGGTAATAAAATAAAATTGTGAATATTTTTATTTACGCACTTCAAATTGTTTGTCGGAGTAGCCCTCTCACAGTCGTCGTGGCGGATGGACTCGCAAACGTAGTATCCACAGTAAATCATTCCCTTGTTCCTGCCACAACCACTTTACAAGAAACAGAGGTCAATCAAACTTATAATTAGCAAGCACATGCTAAATGGTATTGATGAAACTAGCGCTGAATCACTAGGAGATGCGCTGTGAATATGCTACTATATAGTACTTTCTTTCGGTGTCTAAATTGCAGCTTCTTCGTAGTCCCGAGCTTTTTGGTGAATTTTCCCAAGCCCTGCCATACAAAGAAAACAATTACTTGAGATCAGAAATGAACAAAGTTGTTGATATGGTGGATAATGATCGATTTAACTTACTTCTCGAGCATTTCAGTCATGTCCGTGATACTCCTTGGGATCTTTTCGCTTCGAGTCTAAGACAGCTTATTACCCCCTGCTCAAGCTTAATCTCTAGGAGAATATAGTGGAACCCAAGCGCACGCATGCATAACTCATCAATATTACATTACTATAACCTGGACTAAATAAGGAAACCGAATATGCCACAAGACAAGAATACTCACTTGTAGTTGTAAGGAAAGAGTATTATATTTTGTGTTCATTTATTTCCAACGATCGTAGTAAGTTGGCCTCGGTTTCAAGCGGCACGATATTTAACCTCATTTGCATCTATGAGATATGTGTTAATGAACCCAATATCACCCACTTGTTTTTTCTTCATTTCGCGATCTTCAATCTGCATAATATGTGAGGATATTTATAAATACATGCAATGAAAGAGCTGAGCTATATAGAGATACTTAATGACGTAAGTAGTACTACTTACGCATAGTTGCAGGTGACCGTTGCTTTATCGAGGGCCAATTGATTGAAAAACTGATAGAACTCCTCAAATGGAATAGGCAACAGCTCAATTCCAAGGAGGTCATGCTCCTTTTAACTCTCACATACAAAGTATTCCTCCTCGCACTCTTTGCAGGTTTTCATGTACCAATCATGCAATCTTCGTGATCATCGTTGTTAGAGAGCTTTCATCTTTGAAGAGAGGCTTCCCAGATCAGATCTTTGTATCTCGCACTCCAAGAAATCATAATGTACATCGTCAAGTGTAATCTGCAGGATTGCCATAACCGGCACCATCCTCGATCGACGATGTCGCTAGTAGGCACCTTGAGCGGGGGCATGATTGTTGCTTGTTCGCCGAGCTGGGCAATTTGTTTCAGCTCGCCGCTCTTTCATCCTTTGATCACCGACAAGATTTCCCGATCTCTCCGCTTCGCAAATGCCTTCCAATAATGCGCTTATAGTTGCCTTTCGCGGAGACTTGGGTGGTTTTGTCGGCAGCGAGTGCGCTTCGCTTTGACCGATCTACCTTCTCCTCCGGAGGTGGATGTCTCTTTGCTTTCAACCCTTGAAACCAGTCATCCACTTCGTCTGCGCGATCTTCGCTTTCTCCTCGCTCCTCTCAGACGGTAACTTCTCCGAGTCTTCAGAGAAGGACCGACCAGATCTCCTCCCGCCTTTGGCTGTACTGCTAGACGCCGACAGAGCAGACAGAGCGGATGTCTTTTCCTTGCTTATGAGGCGGAGGAGAAGGACTACGACACGCCGGAGCAGCCGAGCGGCGGCGGGTCTCTTCCGCCTTGCCGACGAGGCGGAGAAGGAGGAGGCTGGCTGCCGGACGCGCCGGGTGCAAAGCGGAGAAGGAGACGGAGTGCCGCCACGCCGGAGAAGGAGCCGCCGAGTGCCCCGATCGCCACTCGCCGAGGAGGAGGCGGAGTGCCCCGACTCACGGGAGGAGGAGGAGGAGGCGGAGGCGCCCAGCCTGAAGGTTGATGAGATCCTTCCGCCATAGGCATGGAGTCTTCAGAGCGTAACCCAGCCGATACTCCCTTCACCGTAGGGTGGTCAAGCCGAGGTCCTCAAATCCTCCGTTATTTCATCGACCATCACCTTAGCATATCCTTCTGGAATCGGCCGACAGTGAAAAGTTGAGTCGGGTTTAGTAGGATAAACAGAGCCAACAGCCGCCTAGACCTTCAAATTGCTCCATTGCGCCATAAGGTGGCAATTTTCAGCATCCGTGATAGCATCCACGGATAGCTGGCAGGAGCCGCCAAGGCATGTTGCTCGCTGAAGCAGCTCGGTGGAAGCCACGCTTTCTCCGCTGAGATGGCGGGTAGCTTCGGGAAGCTTCGCAGGTCGCTTGTTGTGATCTGCCGCTTCGCTCCTCTTCTCGCCTTCTAGCCCCATTACCCTTTCGTCGCAGCGCCTGCATTAGGCTCGCTTCCAGCTTTTTCCTCCTCTCATGGGTTTTGTAACCCTCGTCCGAAATCCAGCCTTCCACGAAACGGAGCTCGGCGTGCTCGTGGTCCGCCTGTGGTGCTCAGGATTCCCGAGGGCCATTGTGAGCTCGCCCTTCTCCCCTCGTCTCGAACGAATTCCCTTGCTGCGCTGCTTCGATATAATGGTGAAGCTCTTGACCGGTATGTCCAATTGTTCATCCGCCCAAATGCACTTCCCCGTTATAGGGTCCAAGGATCCGCCGCCTCAAGAACCAAGTCCAAAGAACGGTCTCTGCCAGTTCATTGTCTCGGTTCGATCCCTTTATCAAGCAGATCATTCTCAGCCTTGGCCCACTTAGGCCGGGCTACGAGGTAGCCACCGACCCCTGCATGGTGAAGCTTCTTCTTCGCAGCATTTCTCTTGTTTGTCGCTGACATCTTTTTACTCTTTTCCGATGTCTTGTAGGCCACAAATGCGGGCCACCATCTCGATCTTCTCATGTTTGCCCTTGAATTCTGGTGTCTCATTTTTTCGACACACGATTGAGTTCTTTCTTCCAATTCCTGAATAGTTCTGCCATCTTCATAAGAGCAAAAGACTTGATTAATGGCTCTATTACTGGCTTCTCCGGATCATCCTCTAGCGGTAGGGTAAAATTTGACTTCAGCTCAGTCCAAAGATCATTTTTCGCATATCATTGACACAAGACACCTCGTGGTCTTCGCTCTTAGGCTTATACCATTGGTGGATGCTGATCGATCTTGTCCCTAACCGTAACCCCGCGACCGAGCAACAAATGCCTTCTTTGTCCGGTAGGGTTCAATCGGTTGGTCGTCATGCGATTTGTATGATCTCAAACTTTTCATCCGAGCTCAACTTTTTCTTCGGCCTCGCCTCTTTACCGGTTGTGCTCGATCCGGAGGGCTAGAAAAAGAACAAAGACGAGAGTTAGTTAATATGTGTACATATATACCAAAACAAAGACGAGAGCTAGTCAAGACAGGCTTAACTAATATATATACCTGGCCGGACTCGGTTTGGTGATCACCGAGCCGCCCTCACGGTCTACTTCTTCACCCTCTCCTTCTTGCACCGCATTGGGTCATCGGAGCCATGTAAATCATAGCCAGCTGCTTCTTCACCCTCTCCTTCCGCACCATCGTTGTCGTTGAGAAACATCAACGAAAGCGATTTACATCACTTCCTTGTGCGATTATTTCCTCAACAACGCTTCTTGTGCTTCGCCTCGGGGTGTCCATAGTTTCTACAAATATTTACAACATGGCAATTATTATTCAAACATGACAGATATGGATATATTAGTGCCAACGAGAACTAGCTAGCTAATCACAATAAGGAATCATATTAGTGGCCTCGACGCTGCTTCTAGGGTTTGGGGTGGCCTCGACAACGCTTCAAGGGTTAGGGGTGGCCTCGAGAACGCTTCAAGCTAGGAGGGTAATATCGCCCCCATGTGTTGAAGCTATCGGGAGGGGTCGGCGTGAACAATACATCTATGTCCCACAAGTGACGTGGCATCGACGCCATGTAGGGTAGAGGGTCGGATCGCCGAGCGGTCGAGGGTCAAGGGTCAAGATCGCCGAGGGTCGGAGGTTGCCCTAGTGTCAAAGGATTCAACAAACCATGTCTTCATCATTAGGCTTAGTATGATGATGATGCGAAGTTTCCAAAGTTGTTTTGAACGGATCTCAGATAGGACACCCGCTTTTTGGTACAAAGTTCAGCAAAAGGCAAATTATCCTATCCGGACTCCATTCCGTAACAACTTTGAGGACTTCGCACCATCATGCCATGGTTACTTCCGCCAACGATGTAGCCATGGATTTCTTCAATACTTTGACACTATAGGAACCTCGACCTCAAACCTTCGACCTTGACCCCTTAACTAACCTCACCCTCTACCCTAGTTCCCACCTCACCCTCGGCGATCCTCGACACCCTCGCTATATCGACAACGACGCAACATACATATACATGGGAAAATAATGTTATCGGGAGGTATCGCACCCCCTCGTGTCAAAGTTTCTTCTTTCTCCTCTATTCCTTTCTTTCTTCTTCTCCTCTTCTTTTCTTCTTATCCTCGAGAAAGGAAGAAAAGAAGAAGAAGAAGAAGAAGAAGAAGAGAAAAAAAGAGAAAATTTCTATTTTTTCTTCTTCTCCTCTATTCCTTTCTTCTTCTCCTCTTCTTTTCTTCTTTTTCCTCTCATTCTTTTTCTTCTTCTTCTTCCTTCTTCCTTCTTCCTCTTTTCTTCCTTTTCCTTATTTTACTTTTTCCTCTACACTAACCTAATTAAAATGCACTAACCTTTTCCTGCACTAACCTAATTAAAATTGTAACTTTCTATATATGAACAAAAAATAAACTAATAAAAATAAAAAACATATACATTATAGCCACATACACATATACATCACATATGAACAAAAAATAAACTAATAAAATAAAACGACGCAACATATGAGCAGAGGCTCGACGGCGGGCGGCTCACAACGGGGCGGCCGGCGAGGGCGAGGGCGGCGGCGGCGAGGGCGTCATGATGGCGACGACGGGTTGGGGCGGCAAGGGGGCGACGACGGGTTCGGGCGGCAAGGGGGCGACGAGGACGGCGGGTTTGGGTAGGGGCGACGACGGGTTCGGGCGGCGCGGCAGGGGCGACGAGGACGGCGGGCTCGGGCGGCGACGGGGACGACGGGCTTTGGCGGCGCTGGAGGGGGCGATAAGGGCGGCGACGACGCTGTAGCGCGGGCGACGACGGGCGAGGCGGGCGCGGGCGACGATAGGGCGGCGACGACGACGGCGCTGGCGATGACGACGAGGAGCAGGGTGCCAAGGCGAGGGCGCGGCTCATGGGGATGAGGAACTGAATGAAATTTTCGCAAAGTCCTCAGATATATAGAAAGTGCATTGGTCCTGGTTCGTGGCACAAACCGACTAATGTTACCTTTTAGTCCCGTTGGTGCCACCAACCGACCAAAGGCCTGTTTTCAGCACTCAAAGGCCTGCTTTCAAGAGCCCAAAGGGCGGAGCGGAGGTTTGTCCAGTTGGTGGCACCAACCGAGACTTGGGGGGCATTAGTCCCGGTTTGTTCCATGAACCGACCAATGTCTTTTAGTCCCGGTTGGTGCCACCAACCGGGACCAAAGGCCATGTGCTGCCCCGCGCCAAATGTTTAGTCCCACTCGCTAGTTGAGAGGGAGCCGCACTGGCTTATAAGGTGCGGTGCGGCCCTCTCGAGCTCCTCTCTAAAGCAGGCTGGGCCTAACTCGCCATCTGTGCCTCAGGCCCACTGGCCTTCCTGGCCTGAATCTCGCCCATAGGGTTTCTAGTCGCATTCAGGCCGTGGGGCCAAAGAGGTGGCACTTTTTTTGCTTTATATTTTATTTCTTTTTGCTTTTAGTTTTAGAAAAATATAAACTTTCTATTAGTGCCATTAGTTTTAAAATTTGAAAACACTTTTTTGTTTTCTTTGTTGCTTTATTTATTTTATTTTGTTTCTACTTACAACAAAATACTTATTGTTGCTATTTTTATTTTTTCAAGTTTTTTGTTTTGTTTTCTGCATTTTTATTTTATTTTGGTTTTTTGCTTTATTTTTTAATTCTTTTTTGCTTTTAGGTTAGCAAAATTATAAACATTCTGTTAGTGCTTTTAGTTTTAGAAAAATATAAACTTTCTGCTTGTGCCATTAGTTTTAAAATTCAAAACACTTTTTTGTTTTCTTTGTTGCTTTATTTATTTTATTTAGTTTCTACTTACAACAAAATGCTTATTGTTGCTATTTTTATTTTTATTTTCAAGTTTTTTGTTTTGTTTTCTGCATTATTTATTTTCTTTTGGTTTTTGCTTTATTTTTTAATTCTTTTTGCTTTTAGGTCAGCAAAATTATAAACTTTCTGTTAGTGCCATTTGTTTTAGAACAATTATAAACTTTCTGCTTGTGCCATTAGTTTTATAAAATTTGAATTTTTGAAATTTGTGTGAATCACAAGTTTGTGAGCTGAACAAGGCGAGAGGGACGGGCTTATAAACCGTGTGAGCGCCTTCGTTGGCGTAGGTTTTCAAATTCATAGTTTTCAAATGAACTCTGAAAAGTTGGCATAGCATGTTCATGAACAAAACGGACAATGGTATCATACTGTGGTGTTACAAAGTTGGCATGGTATCATCATAATAGTGCGGAGAAAGTCTTCACTTTTTCTTCGCTTGTGTCCTTTGCTTATCGCTACCATACCATGGATAATCTTCATCGCTTATCGTGATGCTTGGGTCAGCCTTGACTTTGAAGGGGGAATTTCATGAAACTTTTCATACTCTTCGACATGTCCTGCCTTTGCCTCCACTCCCGTGATGTCCTTTTTCCCGAAAGAACTATGTGGCGCTTTGGCTCATTGTATGATGTATTCGCTTCCTTATCTTTTCTTTTCCTCGGTCCGGTAGACATGTCCTTCACATAGATAACCTGTGCCACATTATTGGCTAGGACGAACGGTTCGTCAATGTACCCAAGATTTTCAGATCCACTCGTTGTCATTCCGCATCAGGGTCTACCTGCACCTCGCCTCCCCGACAGATTGACCCACTTGGACTTAAACGAAGGGACCTTAAAATCTACACCGTAGTCAAGTTCCCATATGTCTACTATGTAACCATAATATGTGTCATTTCCTTGTCGGTTGTTGCATCAAAGCGGACACCGCTGTTTTGGTTGGTGCTCTTTTCATCTTGGTCAATCGTAAAATGTATTCCCATTTATCTCAGATCCTTTCCAAATCATTACAATAAGATGGTCCTCGGACAACAAGTACAGCTCATCACAAACAGTGCTGTCACCTCCGAGACGTGTTTCCAACCAACTGCTGAAAGTCCCGATGTGTTCACATGTAATCCAATGCCGTCAGACCGCCCGGTGTTTGGAGCGCAGATCGTTCTTGTGTTCATCGACATACGGGTCACCAAGGTAGAGTTCAGAGAACTGTAGTGTGCTTGAGACCAAGAATATCCGCCCCTGCATATTATTGAGTCTCTTCCAAGCGCGTTTTTCCAATGGGCCTCCCCTCATACCGCGATTTAGGGAGACCTATCTTATTAAAGCCAGGAATGAAGTCAACACAAAACCCGATGATATCCTCTCGCTTGATGGCCCATGGAGATGCTTCCTTCCGCCTAGCACGGTTACTTAACATATTTCTTTAGGACTCCCATGAACCTCTCAAAGGGGTACATATTGTGTAGAAATACGGCCCCGTAATGACAATCTCGCCGACTAGATGAACTAGGACGCAAGGCCATGATATTGAAGAAGGATGGTGGGAACACCAGCTCAAAATCGACAAGACATTGCGCCACATCACTCCTTAGCGCTGGTACGATTTCGGATCGATCACCTTCTCGAGATATTGCATTGAGGAATGCACATAGCTTCACAATGGCTAATCGGACGCTTTCCGTAGAAGCCCTCAATGCAACCGGAAGCAGCTATGCCATAATCATGTGGCGTCATGAGACTTTAGGTTCGGAACTTTTTCTCCGCATATTTATTATTCCCTTTATATTCGATTTAGAAGCCACCGACCTTCATATCGAAAGGCATTGAAAGAATATTTCTTTCTTTTTTCGAAGAGCGAGCTGGCAGGACCTTCATACCGCTTCGAGGCATGCCCTCTTTTTCGTAAGCGTTGCAGGTCCTCTCGCGCCTCGTGTATCTTTTGTCTTCCCATACACGCCCAAGAAGCCTAGCAGGTTCACGCAAAGGTTCTTCGTCACGCGCATCACGCCGATCTAAGAGCCAACCTCTAGGTCTTTCCAGAGGGTAGGTCCCAAAATATAGATTTCTTCTTCCACATGGGTGCGTGATTCTCAGCGCCATTCGAACAGCTAGTCCGCCGACCCTTACCAAAGATTACGTAAATCATTGACCATAGCAAGTACGTGATCACCGGACGCATGGCGGCTTCTTCCGTGATCTGCCTCGCTTTGAAATGCTTGCCTTTCTTTCGACATTGATGGTTGGTCGGAAGAAATCGACGATGGGCCAGGTACACATTCTTCTTGCAGCTTCCTGTATATACTATCGGTGTCAAGTAAACAAAGCGTGCATGATGGGTCCCGCCAATCGTTGATGGTCACGTAACAAAGCAACGCCTTTAGGTCAAATTCTCCTTTTGTGCTCATCCCACGACGCATAACCGCTTTCCATTCCACAGCTGTAAAAGTTCTTCAACTAATGGCCTTAGGTACACATCAATGTCGCTGCCGGGTTGCTTAGGGCCTTGATGAGAACTGCATCATAATGAACTTCCGCTTCATGCACATCCAAGGAGGAAGGTTATACATACATAGAGTCACGTGCCGTGCTGTGATTGCTGCTCGCTTCCCGAAAGGATTAATGCCATCCGCGCTTAAAGCAAACCATACGCCCTTGGGTCCTTTGCAAACTCATCCCGTACTTTCTCTTGATTTTTCTCCATCACGACCCGTCACGGTGCTCTCAACTTCCCGCCTTTCTTACGGTCCTCACTGTGCCATCGCATCAACTTGGCATGCTCTCCGCTTCAACAGACGCTTCAACCGTGGTATTATAGGAGCATACCACATCACCTTCGCAGAACCCTCTTCCCGGAGGCTCGCCACAACATCACTGTGGTCATCTCTGTCTCGATCTTATATCAGAATGCACCGCATACCGGCATGCGCTCAGATCCTTGTAGGCACCACGGTAGAGGATGCAACATTAGGGCATGCATGTATCTTCTCCACCTCCAATCCTAGAGGGCATACGACCTTCTTTGCTGCGTATGTACTGTCGGGCAATTCGTTATCCTTGGAAGCTTCTTCTTCATTATTTTCAGAGCTTCTCAAATCCTTTATCGTGCACAGATTCTCCGCCTTCCACCGCAGCAGTTCGAGTACGGTACCGAGCTTTGTGTTGACATCTTCGCAATTGGGGTACAACCCTTTTTGTGATCCTCTAACATGCGATCGAACTTCAGCTTCTCCTTTGACTTTCGTGATTGTGTCCTTGCATCGACAATGACCCGCGGAGATCATCATCATGGGGCACCTCGCCTGTTCCTCTTGATCTTCAGCAGTTTTTCCTGCTGCAAAGCACCATCGCACATCGTCTGTGCATCTTGATGTTCAATAGCATCACCGTATTCAGGGGCACATAGTTGTCATCGTATTCTTCTTCCTCGCCGCCTTCCATCATAACCCCTATTTCTCCGCGCCTCGTCCAAACATTATAGTGTGGCATGAAACCCTTGTAAAGCAGGTGGGTGTGAAGGATTTTCCGTCGAGTAAGACTTCAGATTCCCACATATAGGGCATGGACAACACATAAAACCATTCTGCTTGTTTGCCTCAGCCACTTCGAGAAAAGCATGCACGCCTTAATGTACTTGGAGGTGTGTCTGCCACCGCACATCCATTGCCGGTTCATCTGCAGCATTATATATAATTATGTGTCAAAATCATTATAGAACATCATGAATAGATAATTAAGTGACCAGATTAATAGAAGTTCATCATCACATAAAACCAAAGTACATACATAGTTCTCATCTAACAACATAAAGCTCGAGAGCATCTAAATTAATTAAACCATACATTGAAACTATGTAAAACATTTCAATGTGAAAACAAATACGATCATAATCGCAACCAAGGTAATAACCGATCCAACGGCATAATGATACCAAGCCTCGTATGAATGGCATATTTTCTAATCTTTCTCATCTTCAAGCGCATTGCATCCATCTTGATCTTGTGATCATCGATTTACATCCTCAACATGCAACTCCAATATCATCTTCTCCTCCTCAAGTTTTTTATTTTTTCCTTCAAGAAATTGTTTTCTTCTTCAACTAAATTTAACCTCTCGACAATAGGGTCGGTTGGAATTTCCGTTCAACAACCTCCTAGATAAATAAAATCTATGTCACGTTATCGGCATAATTTTCATAAACAATAAATGAACCAATAGTTATGAAAATATAATATATACCACATCCGAATCATAGATGGACGAGGGCCGACGGGGCGGATACCAAAACCATCGCAGATATAAGATGCAATAATAAAAGTAAGAAAATAATACAAGTAAGAATATTTTTCCTTTCGTAAAGAAGATAAGAACAAGAGGCTCACCACGGTGGTGCTGGAGATGAGATCGGCGCTGGTGATCGATTTACGGTGAAGACGGGACGGGCGTGACGGACCGCTAAACCTAGACAAATATTGAGGAAAATGGAGGTTGGAGGTCGAGCTTGGAGAGGAGAAAGCTAAGTAGTGTGGCTCGGCATTTCATCGAACACCTCATGTGCATAGGAGGTGAGCTAGAGCACCACAATGCCCCCTCGCCGGCAAGAGAAAAAAACAGAGCAATGGAGTGCTCGCTCATGCAGCAAGGGGTATATATAGGCAGCACTATTGGTCCCGGTTCGTGGCATGAGCCGACTAAAGGAAGTTTTGGTCCCAGCTTCATGCCACGAACCGACCAATAGTGGTGGGCCAGAGCTGGACCATTGGTCCCGGTTCGTCCCACCAACCGGGACCAAAAGGTCCGGACGAACGGGACCAATGGCCCACGTGGGTCTGCCGCCCCCCGGGCTCACGAACCGGGCAAATAGCTCCATTGGTGCCGGTTCGATTGAACCGACTAATGGGCTAAACTGCCTCGACGAAAGCCCTTTTTCTACTAGTGTTGTAGAAAACCCGGTTGACCTCAATTAAAATACACAACAACCGCAAGGTAAACCATGATGGTCTCTTCTCTATGGAGTCCGGAAGTGAACACGTGTTGGAGTTATGTCCGACGTAAGTAGTTCAGATCACTTCTTGATCGCTACTAGCTTCATGACCGTGTTTTGCTTATCTTCCCGCTTCTTTTGCGTAATGTAGCCACCATATATGCTAGTCGCTGTCTGCAGCTACACCTCACAACTCGTCCTTCCTATAAGCTTAAATAGTCTTGATCTCGCTGGTGTGAGATTGCTGAGTCCCCGTGACTCACAGATTCTACCAAAACAGTTGCGGTGTGCCGACGATGCTGGGCAGGGTGACGAACCGAGCTCAAGTGGGAGTTCGACGAGGAACGTGGTCGTTATTATGTGTCTTTTTCCTGATGATCAGAGTGGAGCCCAGCTTGGGACGATCGGGATCCGTGTCGCATTTGGGGTATCTTCTTTATTTTGGTTCCGTAGTCGGACCTTGAGTGTAATCTGAATGATGGATGTTTATTTATGTACTGTGAAGTGGCTAATCGTAAGCCAACTATGTATCTCTTTCCCTTATGTATTACATGGGTTGTGTGAAGATTACCTCACTTATGACATTGCTTTCAATGCGTTATGACTCTAAGTCGTGCTTCACACGTGGGAGATATAGCCGCATCGTATGCATAAAGAGCCCTAAGCCTCGGTGATTGGAAGAAGTGTTCCGTCCCACATAGCCAACTAGTGAAGGTACAGCACTCAGGGATTTCTTGTTCGAAATAAGCCCTAGAGGCAATAATAAAAGGATTATTATTATATTTCCATGTTCGTGATAATTGTCTTTATTCATGCTATAATTGTATTATCCGGAAATCGTAATACACGGTGAATACTTAGACTACAACATGTCCCTAATGAGCCTCTAGTTGACTAGCTCGTTGATCAATGTGATAGTCACGGTTTCCTCGACTATGGACATTGGATGTCGTTGATAACGGATCACATCATTAGGAGAATGATGTGATGGACAAGACCCAATCCTAAGCATAGCACAAGATCGTAGTTCGCTTTTGCTAGAGCTTTTCCAATGTCAAGTATCTCTTCCTTAGACCATGAGATCGTAACTCCCGGATACCGTAGGAGTGCTTTGGTGTACCAAACGTCACAACGAATCGGGTGACTATAAAGGTGCACTACAGTATCTCCGAAAGTGTCTGCGGTTGACACGGATCGAGACTGGATTTGTCACCCGACACGGAGAGGTATCACCGGGCCCACTCGGTAGTGCATCATCATAATGAGCTCAAAGTGACCAAGTGTCCGGTCACGGATCATGCATTACGGTACGAGTAAAGTGACTTGCCGTAACGAGATTGAACGAGGTATTGGGATACCGACGATCGAATCTCGCAAGTAACATACCGTCTCGACAAAGGGAATAGTATACGGGTTGCTTGAATCTCGACATCGTGGTTCATCCGATGAGATCATCGAGAGTATGTCGGAGCCAACATGGGTATCTAGATCCTGCTGTTGGTTATTGACCCAGAGCCGCCTCGGTCATGTTCAGATATCTCCAACCCGTAGGGTCTACACACTTATGGTTCGGTGACGCTAGGGTTATTAGGAAGACTTGCATGTGATTAACAAATGTTGTTCGGAGTCCCGGATGAGATCCCGGACGTCACGAGGAGCTCCTGAATGGTCCGAAGGTGAAGATTTATATATGGGAAGCTATCATACGGTCACCGGAAAGTTTCGGGGGCATATCGGTATTGTACCGGGGCCACCGGAGGGATTCCGGGGGTCCACTGGGAGGGGCCACCTCTCTCGGAGGGCCTCATGGGCCGAGGGTCAGGAACCAGCCCCTGGAGGGCTGGGCGCCCCCCCTTGGGCCCATGCGCCTAGGGTTGGGGAACCCCAGTGGGGCGCCTGCTTGGGGGCAAGCCTCCCTGGCCGCCGCCCCGCCTAGATCTCATCTAGGGGGCCAGCCCTTGCCCTTCCCCTATAAATAGAGGGGCGGGGAGGCTGCAAGACACATCCAAGGTGCAGCCCTCCTCCCCAACACCTCTCTCCTCCGCTAAGTGCTTGGCGGCCCTCGCCGAGTATCGCTTTCCACCATCACCACGCTGTCGTGGTGCTGCTGAGCCTTCTTCCTCAACCTCTCCTTCCCCTTGCTGGATCAAGAAGGAGGAGACGCCATCCGCCTCCAGACGTGTGTTGAACGCGGAGGTGCTGTCCGCTCGCACTTGGTCATCGGTGATTTGAATCACGGCGAGTACGACTCCATCATCCCCGTTCTCTTGAACGCTTCCGCACGCGATCTACAAGTGGTATGTAGATGCATCTCTCTCCTATTACTCGTTGCTTAGATGAACTCATAGATGGATCTTGGTGAAACCGTAGGAAAATTTTTATTTTCTCGCAACGCTCCCCAACAAAGGGCATCATGAGCTAGGTCTATGCGTAGTTCTCTTTGCACGAGTAGAACACTATTTGTTGTGGGCGAGATGTTGTCAACTTTCTTGCCGCTACTAGTCTTATTTTGCTTCAGCGGCATTGTGGTATGAAGCGCCCGGACCGACCTTACACGACGCTTACGTGAGACAGGTTCCACCGATCGACATGCACTAGTTGCATAAGGTGGCTAGCGGGTGTCCTGCCTCCCACTTTAGTTGGAGCGGATTCGACGAAAAGGGTCCTTATGAAGGGTAAATAGAAGTTGACAAATCACGCCAGGTTATTCGAGGTAAGAAAACGTTTGCTAGAACCCAATTGCAGCCACGTAAAAGATGCAACAATAATTAGAGGACGCCTAACTTGTTTTTGCAGCAATTGTCATGTGATGTGATATGGCCGAAGTTGTGATGAATGATGAATGATATATTGTGATGTATGAGATCATGTTCTTGTAATAGGAATCACGACTTGCATGTCGATGAGTATGACAACCGCAGGAGCCATAGGAGTTGTCTTAATTATTGTATGACCATGCGTGTCATTGATTCAACGCCATGTAAATTACTTTACTTTATTGCTAAACATGTTAGCCATAGTAGTAGAAGTAATAGTTGGCGAGCAACTTCATGGAGACACGATGATGGAGATCATGATGATGGAGATCATGGTGTCATGCCGTGACAAGATGATCATGGAGCCCTCAAGATGAAGATCAAAGGAGCTATATGATATTGGCCATATCATGTCACTACTTTATATAATTGCATGTGATGTTTATTATGTTTTATGCATCTTGTTTACTTAGAACGGCGGTAGTAAATAAGATGATCCCTTATAATAATTTCAAGAAAGTGTTCCCCTAACTGTGCACCGCTGCTAAAGTTCGCTGCTTCAAGCACCACGTGATGATCGGGTGTGATAGATCCTTACGCTCACATACAACGGTGTAAGACAGTTTTACACATGCAAAACACTTAGGTTAACTTGATGAGCCTAGCATGTACAGACATGGCCTCGAACACAAGAGACCGAAGGTCGTAACATGAGTCGATGGAAGATACGATCAACATGGAGATGTTCACCGACGATGACTAGTCCGCCTCACGTGATGATCGGACACGCCTAGTCGACTCGGATCATGTAACACTTAGATGACTAGAGGGATGTCAAATCTGAGTGGGAGTTCATTAAATAATTTGATTAGATGAACTTAATTATCATGAATATTAGTATAAAATCTTTGCAAAATGTCTTGTAGATCAAATGGCCAACGCCATGTCACCATGAACTTCAACGCTCCTAGAGAAAACCAAGCTGAAAGATGATGGCAGCAACTATTCGGACTGGGTCCGAACCCGAGGATCATCCTCATAGCAGCCAAGAAACAATATGTCCTAGAAGCACCGCTAGGTGAAGCACCCATCCTGCAGAACCAAGACATTGTGAATGCTTGGCAGTCTCGTGTCGATGATTACTCCCTCGCTCAGGCGGCATGCTTTACAGCTTAGAACCGGGCTCCAAAAGCGCTTTTGAGCAACACGGAGCATATGAGATGTTCGAGGAGCTGAAAATGGTTTTCCAAGCTCATGCCCGGTCGAGAGATATGAAGTCTCCGACAAGTTCTATAGTTGTAAGATGGAGGAAAATAGTTCTCAAGGAGCACATACTCAAAATGTCCTGGTTGCACAACCGCCTGTCCCAATGGACATTAACCTCCTGGACGAGGCGGTCATTGACAGAATCCTTCGCCGCTCCCACCAAGCTACAAGAGCTTTGTGATGAACTACAATATGCAGGGATGGTGAAAACTATTCCTGAAGTATTTTCAATGTCAAGTCAGCAGAGGTTGAAATCAAGAAAGAACATCAAGTGTTGATGGTCAATAAAACCACTAAGTTCAAGAAGGGCAAGGGTAAGAAGAACTTCAAGAAGGACGGAAAGGATGTTGCCGCCTGTAAGCCAGCTTGCCGGAAGAAGTCAAAGAATGGACCCAAGCCCGAGACTGAGTGCTTTTATTGCAAAGGAAGGGTCATCGAAGCGGAACTGCCCCAAATACTTAGCGCATAAGAAGGCCGCAACACTAAAGGTATATTTGATATACATGTAATTGATGTGTACCTTACCAAGCTCGTAGTAACTCCCGGTATTTGATACCGTGCCGCTGCTCATATTTGTAACTCACAGAGGAGCTGCGAATAAACGGAGATCGGCAAAGGATGAGGTGACGATGCGCTGCCGAATGGTTCCAAGGTCGATGTGATCGCCGGCCGCACGCTACCTCTACATTTACCTACGGATTAGTTTTAAACCTCAATAATTGTTATTTAGTGCCAAGTTTGAGCATGAACATTGTATCGTGATCTCATTTAATGTGAGATGGCTACTCATTTAAACCGAGAATAATGGTTGTTCTATTTATATGAGAGATATGTTTTATGGTCATGTCTGATGGTCAATGGTTTATTCTAATGAATCTCGAACGTAATATTACACATATTCATAGTGTGAATACCAAAAGATGTAAAGTTGATAGCGATAGTCCCACATACTTGTGGCAATCGCCGCCTTTGGTCACATTGGTGTCAAGCGCATGAAGAAGCTCCATTCGATGGACTTTTAGAGTCTCTCGATTATGAATCATTTGACACATGCTAACCATGCCTCATGGGCAAATGACCAAGACTCCATTCTCCGAACAATGGAGCGAGCAACCAACTTATTGGAAATCATACATACCGATGTAAAGGGTCCAATGAGCGTTGAGGCTCATGGAGGATATCGTTATGTTCTCACTCTCACGCATGACTTGAGTAGATATGGGTATGTCTACTTGATGAAACACAAGTCTGAGACCTTGAAAAGTTCAAGGAATTTTAGAATGAGGTAGAGAATCAACGTGACCGAAAAATAAAGTTCTTACGATCAGATCGTGGAGGAGAATATTTAAGTCACGAATTTGGTACACACTTAAGGAAATGTGGAATCGTTTCACAACTCACGCCTACTCGAACACCTCAAAGCGAACGGTGTGTCCGAACGTCAAATCGCACTCTATTGGATATGGTGCGATCTATGATGTCTCTTACCGATTTACCTCTATCATTTTGGGGATACGCTCTAGAGACAGCTACATTCACTTTAAATAGGGCACCGCCTAAACCGCTGAGACGACACCGTATGAATTATGGTTTGGGAAGAAACCTAACCTGCGCTTCTAAAAGTTTGGGGATGCGATGCTTATGTCAAGAAACTTCAACCTGAAAAGCTCGAACCCAAGTCGGAAAAATGAAAATGCGCCTTCATAGGATACCCTAAGGAAACCATTGGGTATACCTTCTACCTTAGATCCAAGGCAAGATCTTTGTTGTTAAGAACGGATCCTTTCTTGAAAAGAGTTTCTCTCGAAGGAGTAAGTGGAGGAAAGTAAAACTTGATGAAGTACTACCTCTTGAACCGGAAAGTAGTGCAGCTCAGGAAAATGTTCCTGTGGTGCCTACACCGACGGAAGAGGAAATTAATGATGATGATCAAGGTACTTCGAATCAAGTTGCTACTGAACTTCAGAGGTCCACAAGGACACGCTCCACACCAGAGTGGTATGGCAACCCTGTCCCGGAAATCATGTTGTTAGACAACGTGAACCTTCGAACTATGAAGAAGCGATGGCGGGCACAGATTCCAACAAATGGCTTGAAGCCATGCAATCCGAGATAGGATCCATGTATGAAAACAAAGTATGGACTTTGACAGACTTGCCGATGATCGGCGAGCGATAGAAAACAAATGGATCTTTAAGAAGAAGACGGACGCGATGGTAATGTTACCATCTATAAAGCTCGACTTGTCGCTAAAGGTTATCGGAAAGTTCAAGGATTGACTACGATGAGACTTTCTCTCCGTAGCAAAGCTGAAGTCCGTCCAATCATGTTAGCAATTGCCGTGATACTATGATTATGAGATATGGCAAATGGACGCCAAAACGGCATTCCTTAACGGCTATCTTAAGGAAGAACTCAGATATGATGCAGCCGAAAGGTTTTGTCGATCCTAAGAATGCTAATAAGGTATGCAAGCTCCAGCGATCCATTTATGGGCTGGTGCAAGCATCTCGAGTTGGAACATTCGCTTGATGAGATGATCAAAGCGCTTAGTTTATGCAGACTTATGGAGAAGCCTCATGCTACATAAGAAAGTGAGTGGAGCTCAGAGCATTTCTCATATTATATGTAGATGACATACTTTTGATGGGAAATGATATAGAACTTTTGGACAACATTAAGGCCTACTTGAATAAGAGTTTTTCAATGAAGGACCTTGGAGAAGTTGTTATATATTAGGCATCAAGATCTATAGAGATAGATCGAGACGCCTCATAGGTCTTTCACAAAGCACATACCTTGATAAGATATTGAAGAAGTTCAAATGGATCAGTCCAAGAAAGGGTTCTTGCCTCAGACATAGGTGTGAAATTGAGCTCGCTCAATGTCCCACCACGGCAGAAGATATAGAAGAGATGAGTGTCATCCCTATGCATCAGCCATAGGTTCTATTATGTATGCCATGATGTGTACCAGACCTGATGTAAACCTTGCCATAAGTTTGGTAGGTAGGTACCAAAGTAATCCCGCAAGGAACACCGGACAGCGGTCAAGAATATTCTGGCACCGAAAAGGACTAAGGACATGTTTCGTTTATGGAGGTGACGAAGAGCTCGTCAGAAGGGTTACGCCGACGCTTAGCTTCGACACAGATCCGATGACTCTAAGTCACAAACCGGATACGCTTATATGTTGAATGGTGGAGCAGAAGCTGGTGCAGCTGCAAGCAGAGGCCGTATGGATCTACGTGTGAAGCGGAGTACATGGCAGCCTCGGAGGCAGCGATGAAGCAATTTTGGTGAAGGAGTTCATCACCCACCTAGGAGTCATACCCAATGCGTCGGGCCGATCAAACTCTTCTCTGACAACACCGGAGCTATTGCACTTGCCAAGGAGCCCAGGTTTCACAAGAAGACCAGCACATCAAGCGCCGCTCAACTCCATTCGTGAAAATGTTCAAGATGGAGACATAGAAATTTTCAAAGTGCATACGGATCTGAATGTCGCAGATCCGCTGACTAAACCTCTTCCGTGAGCAAAACATGATCAACACCGTAACTCTATGGGTGTTCGATTCATCACAATGTAACTAGATTATTGACTCTAGTGCAAGTGGGAGACTGTTGGAAATATGCCCTAGAGGCAATAATAAAATGATTATTATTATATTTCCTTGTTCGTGATAATTGTCTTTATTCATGCTATAATTGTATTATCCGGAAATCGTAATACACGGTGAATACATAGACCACAACATGTCCCTAGTGAGCCTCTAGTTGACTAGCTCGTTGATCAATAGATAGTCATGGTTTCTCGACTATGGACATTGGATGTCTTTGATAACGGATCGCATCATTAGGAGAATGATGTGATGGACAAGACCCAATCCTAAGCATAGCACAAGATCGTAGTTCGCTTTTGCTAGAGCTTTTCCAATGTCAAGTATCTCTTCCTTAGACCATGAGATCATGTAACTCCCGGATACCGTAGGAGTGCTTTGGTGTACCAAACGTCACAACGTGAATCGGGTGACTATAAAGGTGCACTACATGTATCTCCGAAAGTGTCTGCTGGGTTGACACGGATCGAGATCGGATTTGTCACTCCGTGACACGGAGAGGTATCACCGGCCCACTCGTAGTGCATCATCATAATGAGCTCAAAGTGACCAAGTGTCTGGTCACGGATCATGCATTACGGTATTGGTAAAGTGACTTGCGTGTAATGAGATTGAACGAGGTATTGGGATACCGACGATCGAATCTCGCAAGTAACATACCGTCGACAAAGGGAATAGTATACGGGTTGCTTGAATCTCGACATCGTGGTTCATCCGATGAGATCATCGAGGAGTATGTGGGAGCCAACATGGGTATCCAGATCCCGCTGTTGGTTATTGACCGAGAGCCGTCTTGGTCATGTCTCAGATATCTCCGAACCCGTAGGGTCTACACACTTAAGGTTCGGTGACGCTAGGGTTATTAGGAAGAACTGCATGTGATTACCGAATGTTGTTAGGAGTCCCGGATGAGATCCCGGACGTCACGAGGAGCTCCGGAATGGTTCGGAGGTGAAGATTTATATATGGGAAGCTGTCATACGGTCACCGGAAAGTTTCGGGGGCATATCGGTATTGTACCGGGGCCACCGGAGGGGTTCCGGGGGTCCACCGGAGGCCACCTCTCGGAGGGCCTCATAATGAGTGGGGGCAGGGAACCAGCCCCGTGAGGCTGGGCGCCTTTGGGCCCATGCGCCTAGGGTTGGGAACCCCAGTGGGGGCGCCTTGCTTGGGAGGCAAGCCTTCCTTGGCCGCCTCTAGATCTCATCTAGAGGGGCCAGCGCCTGCCCCTTCCCCTATAAATAGAGGGAGGGGAGGCTGCAAGACACATCCAAGGCGCAGCCCTCCTCTCCCAACACCTCTCCTCCTCCGCTAAGTGCTTGGCGAAGCCTGCCGAGATCGCTTCTCCACCATCACCACGCCGTCGTGCTGCTGCTGGAGCCTTCTTCAACCTCTCCTTCCCCTTGCTGGATCAAGAAGGAGGAGACGCCATCCGCCTCCATACGTGTGTTGAACGCGGAGGTGCTGTCCGCTCGCACTTGGTCATCGGTGATTTGAATCACGGCAGTACGACTCCATCATCCCCGCTCTCTTGAACGCTTCCGCACGCGATCTACAAGTGGTATGTAGATGCATCTCTCTCCTATTACTCGCTGCTTAGATGAACTCATAGATGGATCTTGGTGAAACCGTAGGAAAATTTTATTTTCTGCAACGCTCCCCAACATTTCTCCCCAGCAGATATGGTCCCCTGCTCGAGCTGGCTTGCCACCTATAATGGCAGAGAACAAACAGAGAGCTTCCCTAATCCCTCCAAAGGGGAACAGGTATGCCTTGTCCTCATTTATTAAGGGACTGGGATTTCTAATCCACCTGTTCCTCCACGTGCTCATGGAGTTCTCTGGCCTCCACTGCATAATTTCACTCCTGCCTCTATTTTGCACATTGCTGGTTATGTCGCTTTTGTGAATCTGTTTTCGGGCTGCGGGCACACTTCGAGCTATGGAAGAGGTTATTCTGCCTCGTACCACTGCATACGTGACGGGTCACCGCTTTCAAATGGGCGGAGGCGAAATGTGGCGATCGCCAGACCGGATATCTGTCTCTGTACCCGAAGAAGTCATCCAAGGCTGGCCTTCGAGTGGTTCTATATAGAGGACGCCCTCTTCCGGATCCTATTCGGATCGGCCTTCCTGAGTTTAATAATGCTCCTATGAAGAAATGCCTAACTCTGGCGACCAAGGAGCCCTCGGGAGGAAGACGATAGAGACGCTTTCTACCCGATGAGCCGGATAAAGGTGCTGGCTCATAGGACTGACTACAACCGGGTTATGTCAATATGCATTATGCGAGGGTGCAGCCGCTCAATACCGAGGCCGCCTAATGTGGGACTTTAACGGGAAGACGATGCCACCCGCTGCGCGCCGTAAGGGGCCGGACTCTGCCGCTTCTCGCAAAATCTCCGTCCGTCTGTATAAGGGAGAGGAAGAGGAGTTCCTCCGCATCAAACCGCTGGACGGATTCTCCATGTACAATCCTCCGAGCTGGGTAAGCTGCCACTTTTCATGCCCTTCCTTCCGCATTTCCACAATAAATGACTCATTTTGCCTGCTCACCGCAGGAGCTGCGAAGGCAGTAAGGGAGATGAATAGCCCATCTCCACAAACAGAGGAACCTGAATGGTCCTCGACCCCTGGTCTCCGTGAGGATCCGGACATATTCGTGGAGCTAATCGATAGGAAATTTTATCAATCAAGCCTTGATGGGGCCATGGTTGCTATTACAGCCGACTATCCGGGGCTACTCCCTGCCTCGCAGGTAAGTGAGATCAGGGTCCCAACCTTCGAGAAGTATTCCTTTCCACGCACCTTACCTTCCGTATCTGCACGGTGTCTTACAGGGAAGGTCCTCCGGACGCCATGCCGAGCCCGTGGCCAATTACCAGCAAGGGGTACCGAGGCCCGGCAGTCTAAAAAGTAAAGCGGTTCGGACTGAGACGCCGACATAGAGGTATGATACAAAACCTCGCTCCGTGGGTTTGTCTTTGGAAACATAATAACACCCATGTTTCTATGAAAAAATACTCGCCGGACTATATCCGGAGAAGTCGCCATCACGCCCCCACTAGCCGGGCTCTGTGGCCGGACACGGAGGCGGGCACGCGGCGTTTAACGCTCCTCCTACTGAGAGGATGCGATAAAATCTCCGCTATAAATTCAATCGAGAGCACCATGAATCACAAGCGCCGGGCCGCATTTTCTGGATGCTTGCCTTCGCCAAGAGGCATTTGAGGCCTTCAATTCGGGAGATGCATACATTCGTGTTGCTCAAAATGGTCTTGCGAGCCACGTAACAGTATGTAAAGGATATACTGGTAAGAGAATTTGATGATTATATACATCAAGAGCCCCGATATTTGAAACAAAGGGCACAACTGATTTAAGGATCATTATATGTGCAGGTTCTTACAGAGAAGAATACCCAATTGTCTCAAGAGCTGGAAGAGAGCAAGGCCCAGCTACGGGCCACAGTAGCCGCATTGAAGGAGTCCGAGAAGGCCCCCTCTGGTAACACCTGCTTGAAAGAATGACAGGTACCATATAGGATGTAGCATGCATGCGATTCTGACAACAAATATTGCAGATGGCCCCGGAGTGAATCCAGATGAGCAACATGTCATGCGGCGGCTAAAAGTCAAGGCGGCAGCGTGCTTACAAAGGTTAGGCAGGAAAAACGATCTCCAAGATGCCAATACCCAACCGAGTGTGGAACTAAAGGATTTTGTGCCCATTGTCGACTCGTGAAGGAGAACAAGCGGCTTCGGGCGGCATTTTCAGTAAGTGCTTGAACGAACTTTAAAAAGAGTTCAGCGAGGAAGCCCGCTAACAGAGTTATGTCTCGTAGGTATGTCGACAGGGTCGTCCCATGAACGAGATGCCCGGTCTGGGGTGATCTTCTACTGAGTTTTCCCAACTGCACGAACAAGTTCGGCAGTGATGCAAATATTGCCTAGGCCTTGTGGCCATCCATCTCCCTACCCAAGGCCTTGGAGGACTTGCAGAGAAGCTCAAGGAGCGCGGCGCGCTCCGATTATGGAAGGTATCGGCCTACCATCAAGGTGCCAGGAAGCCTGGGTCATGGTGAAGACGCTGTATACCAAGGCTGACCCAAACCACATGGCGAGGTCGGACCTATGGGGCCCGATGGGAAAGAAATCCTGTCGCTTGGTGTATCACCAAGTAGAGTTAGTCATTAAGTATCCCCAACAGATTGTAGGCTAGACAACCCGTTGGATGGCATAGAAGAAGAATTTAATCAGTCTAAGTGACTATGTAATTTGAATGACATGTAGAATGTCTCTAGCCGGATTGTAAATCATTTTCATGGTGGACCTTTTCGCTTCAACCTCTGGACCCGATAGTCCGGAGTGTATCCGAATACCGCGTAGTTATGTAAAAAACCGGGTATGCGTGGAAACCAGGCGTAGGGGTCATAAGTGCTTGAATGCATAAGTACCCAACTAGTTATGTTATATTACATGGGTAGTAAGAAACATCTTCCAGGAGAATAGTTCCGTTATGGTTCCTTTCCGGATACGCATGCCCTAATGTGCATGTCCGAACGAGAGAAGAGACGCAGCGAAAACATCCGGGGCAAGTGGAAAAAACAAAAAGTCATCTGTTATTCACCGACCGAATATTCCCATAAGAACGATAGCTTCACCCAGTCTGAGGTACACATCCGGCTGACCAGCAGAATAATCGCAGAGGTGCTCCCCTTATTCCCTAGTCAATTAACGGAACGTACGGCATAAATACAAGAGCCAGGCAACCCAGCTTGGCCAAAACTTAAGTCATATCGATGCATATAGTGGTGAAAAAAAGGGTACATGTGGAAGAATAACACATGTGCGGGCATGAAGCCCATAAAATATTTAAGCTTCTCAGATAGGAAGCCCTCAGGTATAATGAGCGCGGTTGGCGATCAAGATTGTGTTGTCAAAAACATGTTAGCCCTTCATGGCCTTGAAAGAAAAAGGGAAGCAAGAAAGAAAAGACAGATAACAAATGTATAAAATTTGACAGAGGTAAGGAGACGAACACGAGTCCGCACTAGGCATAGAATCTTCGAGTCTCACCGTGTTCCATGGATTTGGCTCGAGGCGGTTGTCCGATGCATCCCGCAGATATGTATGGTCCACCGTTAAGACCTGGTCAATAATGAAGGGACCCTCCCATTTGGGCTTGAGCTTGTCCTTTTCTTTTCCAAGAGGGCGAGAACGAAGTTCGCCAACGTTATAAGTTTTGGCCAATACTTCTCGCTTTGGTATCTTCTAGCTATTCTTTGGTAGAATGCGGAACGAGCTTTTGCAACGTCACGCCCTCCTCGAGGGCGCCCAAACTGTCCTGCCGACGAGCTTGGCCTCTCTCTCTTCATACATGCGCACTGAGGTGAGTCATGAATTATGTCGCAGGCGTAACCGCCTCGGTGCCGTACACCATAAAGAATGGTGTGTATCCGTAGTGCGATTCGGCGTGGTCCGCAGCCCCAGTCTGCACGGAGTCGAGCCTCTACCCAAAGCGTGTTAGATTCCTTTAAGGATTGCACTTATTTGGGTTTGATGCCGCCATGATAAGACCATTTGCGCGTTCGACTTGACCGTTAGTTTGTGGATGATAGACAGAAGCGTAATCAAGCTTGATACCCATGTTGCTGCACCATATTTTCACCTCGTCAGCAGTGAAGTTCGTGCCGTTGTCAGTGATGATGCTATGGGGGACACCATAACGGTGTAAAACCCCGGATATAAAGTCTATCACTGGTCTGGATTCGCCGCTTTTAACAGGTTTGGCTTCTATCCATTTGGTGAATTTATCCACCATTACCAGTAAGTATTTTTTCTTATGGGTTCCCCCTTTAAGGGGTCCAACCATGTCCAGCCCCCAGACCGCAAAAGGCCGTGTAATGAGGATTTTTTGTAGGGCGGCGGGTGGCATATGGCTTTGTTTTGCAAAGAGCTGGCAACCGACGAGCGTTGGACCAAGTCCCTGCATCTGCTGGGGCCGTCGGCCAATAAAATCTGTACGGAAGGCCTTACTTATGAGGGCCCGGGCTGCGGCGTGGTGGCCACCGAGTCCGGCATGAATTTCTGCCAGAAGCTTCCGCCCTTCCTCTTGGGAGATGCACCTTAGAAGGACTCCGGTAGTGCTTTTCCTATAGAGCTCTCCTCGTGGACCTTGTAGGCTTTAGATCGCCGCCAATGCATCATGCCTCATTTTGGTCCTTGGGAAGTTCCACTGGGTCGTAGGCCAGAATGGTTCAGATCCATGGGGGCGATGACGGCCATTATTGCGTAATAATGAAGTGTTATTTCGTGGGCGTGAGCCATTATGTCGAAGTGTTCGGTATCTTGCGTTGTAGCGAGTCCGGACTGTTGTTGCTTGTTTCCCTTCCCATGCCACGGATGGCTTAAACAACCTTTCCAAGAATATGTTGGGTGGGACCGGATCGCGCTTAGCACCGATACAGGCAAGAACGCCTGCCGCCTGATTGTTTTCCCGAGCTACATGGTGCAATTCGAGCCCCTCGAACCGAGCTGACATCTTGAGTACGGCATTGCAATAAGCCGCCATTTTCGGATCTTTAGCATCGAAGTCTCCATTTATTTGGCATATTGCGAGGTTCGAATCCCCGTGCACCTCCAGACGTTGAATGCCCATGGAGACTGCCATCCGAGGACCATGTAACAGGGCCTCGTATTCGGCGGCATTGTTGGAGTCTGTATACAGTATGTGGAGTACACATTGGACTGTATCTCCGGTAGGGGACGCCAGACGACGCCAGCCCCTGCACCGCCAACATTTTAGAGCCGTCAAAGTGCATAATCCAATTGGAGTATGCGCCGTATTCCTTAGGGAGTTCGGCTTCTGTCCATTCCGCGACGAAATCAGCCAATACCTGCGACTTAATAGCTCGCCGAGGTTTATATGTTATGTTGAATGGGAGGAGCTCTATGGCCCATTTGGCAATCCGGCCTGTGGCGTCGCAGTTATTTATTATGTCGTTCAGTGGCACTTCAGAGGCCACTGTGATTGAACACTCTTGAAATAGTGTCGTAGTTTCCGGGATGCCATGAATACCGAATACGCTATCTTTTGATAATGCGGGTACCGTGATTTTCATGGGGTAAGGACAGTGGATACATGATATACCAGCCTTTGAAGGGGGAATTTATGTCCGTCCGTTTCTCGTTCGACGAAGAGTGCTGCGCTTACGACTTGATGAGTCACTGCTATATATAGCAGCATCGGTTCGCCAATGTTTGGTGCGGTCAGGATTAGGTTGGTGGCCAGTATGGCTTTTCTTTCTTCCAGTCCGGCCGTGGCAGCATTCGTCCACTCGAAGTGTTCGTGCACCGAAGAAGGCGATAAAGGGGTAGTGCCTTTTCTCCTAATCGGAGATGAAGCGACTTAAGGCCACAACACATCCAGCTAACTTCGGATTTCCTTGAGGTCATTGGGATGGCCAATAGTGACAGGCTCAGATTTTAGCTGGGTTTGCTTCAATCCTCTCTCTTGAGACCATGAAGCCCAAGAGCTTTCCGGGTATGCCGAAAACGCATTTTTCGGATTGAGCTTGATGTTGTATGTTGGAGGTTGCTGAACGTAATCCTCAAGTCGCCTTGTCGGGGTTGGGTGCGACATATGCCAAAGGATGGCTTATCATGGAGGGGCGAGTAGAACGTTGTTTGCGGTGCAGAAACGGGGCGGCGAAGGCATGCCTGCGGCGTATCTTACCCAGCTTGGGCTCTCCGAGGAGATAACACCCCTCTCGCTGCTCTGCAAGGGTCTCCGCATGATCACTATGGCAAAGTGTGTACAAGGTTGCTCTGGAGTAGTTTGGGGTGAGGAAGGAGAAGACACACGGCTAGCTCTTCTCTTCCTCCTATGTGTGTCTAGAACTATGAGTGTCCAACCTTTGCATGGGTGCCCGGGGGGTTTATAGGCTCACCCAGGGGTACAATGGTAATCCGACCGGGAGGCGGGTCCCACCGTCAGTCTCCTAAGTCGCCGTCTTCTCCATGACTTCCTGGGCCCGCCGACTAGTGGGCCTGTCGAGGGTCCAGCATGGGGCCGACAGCCCTTGTCCGCTTGTGGTAGTCTTGCACTGCTGGACTCATCAGTAGTCGTGCCTCTAATGACACAAGCTTGGTCATGGGGTCATGGCATGATGCGTGGCCGCTGACAAGGCGATCCTTTATTGCCACTCCTGTCTTATCTCGTTAATGGCGCCACGGAGCCGTTGGGAGGGGCGGCCGACTCTCGGAGGCCGACTCCCAATGGGTCCGTCTTGAAGTGCTATCGCCTTCTCGCACTCCCGCCGACGAGAAGTGATCCCGCCGTCTTGAATTAAATGCAGACGAGCCATCGATGGGTATGTGGATCTGCCCATCGGGCTGATGTCGAGGAGCAGCGTGGCAACAAGGTTGCTGCCGGACGGAGATCTCCGTCGATGCGATCGCTTCGAGGCCATGCACGTCGCTTTATGAGCGGGGCGGGGAGGGCTGGGGCGGCCCCATCCTGTCCGTCCGTAGTCGCATTAATAGGAGGTGGTTGGAGTCACGGGCCGACTCCCCAAAGCCGGCTTCTTCGAGTCGCTGGCCGGAAGTCGGCTTATCTCGAGGCCGTCTCTAGGACTCGGTTGGGAGAAGCATTCGGCGGCTCTGCCGCCGTATCTGAAGGCGGCTCTTCGTCTTGGGGTCTTGAGGCGCGATGCTGCCCGATGTTTGAAAGGTCGAGGGCTCGGGTTTGCCTACCGTGGCCCATTACTCAACAGTAGTCCCGAAGCTGGTGGCGCCGAGGCGACATGTCGAGGAGCCTCGGCAGTTTCATCCTTCTAATGGGAGAATCTGGGCATGGCTTGCCGTCTCTCTCTCTTGAGCCGACTAGCTGGAGTCGGTCTTCGCAGGAGGCCGTCTTGCTCCTCGGAGGTTTTGAAGGTCGTGGCGGGATCCAGGCAGCGTGCCTGATAAGCTTCCAGGTAGCTGCCCGTTCTTGAGTCCGCCACGTGGCGCCACAGCGGTAGGGCGATCTGCCCAGCCCATGCGCGTGACTAGGCGAGGCACGTCGGCGGGGCCCGCCACTACAGCGCCCGACGCGCGGGCGGATCCGCTCTTGACGTGCGGGCGGTTGGGCTCCCACACCCGTTACTGCAGCGTAATGTCGTGGGTTAAATCGTGGGGCGTGGGGCGTGGGAAGCGATTAATCTCGCGCCCGCCTCGACTTCTCGGCCTAAGCGCCTATAAGTAGGCGGAGGGAGGGCGGCGGCGCCGTGCACCCTCCTCCGCTTTCTCTCGCTTCCTCTCTTCGTCTTCCTCTTGCCTCCGCCCGCGCGAACCACGCGGCAGCGCTTGAGATGAGCTCCTCCTCCGCCACCGCACCTCCGCCCAGCGCTCGGCGTGTGGGATAGCTCCATTGTGGATGGCGACATCGCCGAGTTCCTCCGCCAAACACGCCGCATCCCGGCGCCCACCTAATCTTCGGACTCGCGCCCGCGAGGTGAGGGTGAAACGCCCGGCGCGGAGGAAGCGGCGGGTCATATTCGCTTTCGCACCTCATGCGCATGAGCTAGGGCTGCCGGCGGCTTCTTCCAGCGTTCACAGAGTTCCACGGGCTCCGGCCGCACCACTCCTCCGAACACGGTGGTGCTGCTGGCGCGCTCGCATCCTTGTGTGAAGGTTTTCTTGGCGTTCTCCCCACCATCGAGCTGTGGGGAATTCTTCAAGCCAAGCTCGGAACCCACGTCGCTCGCGTGCCGGCTTTGTGCGGCGCTTTCATCGCCATGAGGAGGCCGTTGGCGGACAACCCTTTCCTGCCATCCCAGATCAAGTCGGTGAAGATGTGGCAACACACGTACTTCTCGTCAAAACGTCGCCCGAGGCGGCCCAGGTCAACTGCATATACGTGGCGGCGAGTTGGCGAAGCTCCCAGCTTGGTCCCATCGGACCAGGGCCGACTCAGCGGCGGCGGCGCGCGTGATAGCGATCGGAGGGCCTGGCCAGGCCGACTTTGCTGGCCGCGCCATTGGCACGCCGAGTTCTTCCTCTCAAGGCCGACCTCATCGATCTGTCCGGATGGCGGACGCGGGACCCGATCGGCTGTGCTCCAAAGATATGCCCCGCGGAGGTGGTGGACACGGTGAATTTCTGGCGAACTGCGGCCTCACGGAGGAATGGCAGTTCGACAGGAGCCGTACTCGTAGCGCCAACCCTCCGCTGTGGTAAGTCATCTTTCTTGCTTTTTACGTTTCCTTCTTGATCGAATCCGACTTTGATTTCATTTGGTCTTTTCCGCGTCGAGAACCCCTCATGCAGCCCTCGGCCCGGCACCGAGGGCGGCTCGTGAGTTCGTCCCGATCGGCGGAGAGCGACGCCCGACGACCCGACTTAGGGGTGGCGATGAGGCAAGCGACGCCAGGAAGGAGGGGCGGCGACTTGGGCCTTGGCAACCTTCCACCGTGGCCCGGCGATGGCGGGCGAGAGGAAGTTTTCCCCGCCACCAACGAAGGCCGCCATCGGCGCGAGCTCCTCCGCCGTCTCGGGTGGTCGGTGGTATGGCGCGGGCCAGGCCCGAGCTGCCAGTGACTGGCGAAGAATTCGAGGGGCGGCCGCCCCTAGCGACCTGAAGCGGTGTGAGGCTAACCGCTTCCGCAAAGGAAGTGAAGAAACGCCGCTGGTCTCCAGCGTAAGTACTTCTTGTTTTGTCTTGTTTTCTTCTGGTCCGTCTTGTCCAAGTCTTTATATGTCTTTTTCTCATCGGGGCTCCTCTCACCTTGAAGAGGTTCGCCGCCTCCGTCATGGGGTCGGCATTCGAGACGCGTCATAATACTCGGCGGATTGACCCTGGCCAGACCTTACTGGCGGCCAGATGCAGCAGCGGGAGAAGCGCGAGGAGGAGAGCCGCCCGTCTGGAAAAGCGGGGGGCGAGAAAGCGGCGGCGTCCGCTCAGAAGAAGCTGGAGGAGGTCGAAGTCGCCCGTTGCAGCCAGAAAAGCGGGCGAAAGCCGCCTCCTCGGTCGGCGCTGCTCGTCACCTCGGTGAGCTCTGCGCCCGCCGCCCGCCCGTTCACCAGGGCAGGCAGAAGTCGGTGGTGAGGTCCCGTCATGGAAGAAGGAAGGCGGCGAGGCCTCCATGTTGAGCGCGGCGAGCCACCCCGCCGCCTCCACCGCGGTCCGAAACGCGAAAACAAGCAACAGCCGGACCCGCTGTGTGCGCCGACCGGCAGCGAGCCGTGGCGGTTGCTTCTTCAAATCGCCCCCAGGTGCCGCGCCGTCTTGAAGGCGACTTGGCGCGCGCCCCCCAGAGACCAGCGCCGCCAGCTCGGCCATTCGAGGCCAGAGGCAACAAGCGCCCGCGCCCATTAGGTGGAGTGCGGGGGAGGCGGCTGAGCCCGCTGAATCTGGCGCTTCGGGCGTCCAGTGGCTGCGAGCTGACGGCGCCATCGGAACCTCTACAAAGGCGCTTTGGCGTCGCGAGCACGCCCGTCGGGTATGTTTCTTCTTTGACTTTCCTCGCTCTTCTGTCATGCAGTGGCATGGCCTGCTTGAGTGTAGTCCCGAGTTTGGGCGGCTGCTGGCGGCTGCTCGAACTCTATGCTGACTTCAAATTTTACCTTTGTCGAAATTCTTGTCGCGGGAGTATCACAACCTCAGCGCACTTGCCTTCAACCATAGCGTTGAGGGAGCTGGGCAGCGGACTGCCGACTAGCGAGGCAGGTGAGTTTTCTTCTTCGTGGTGTGTGCGCGGCGCACCATGGGCTGTAATCCCAGTTGAGGCTGCTGTTGATCGGGCGGATCTTCTGGCGACCTTCTTGGCGGCGACTTTGCGTCCTTGTTCTTTTATTCTTGAGCCAGGCGCCACTCTTGGCTTGGTGAGCCACGGCCCAGCCACTGCCTTGGCATAAGGAGGAGGAGTGCAACAAGCTCGCGAGCGTGACCTGCTAGCTCACTGTTGGCGGAGGCGAAGGAGCTGCTTAAGCGGCGCTTGAGACAGGCGGAGAAAGAAGGCTGCTCTCTGGCGAGTTTGAGGCGGCGCTCCTCTGGACCCGACAAAGGCTTGCGACCTCAAACTTGATGAAATCGAGGACATCATCGATGGTGAGTTTGCTTTTACTTCTTCTTTTGGGTGCCGACTATGGGTCGAGCCGACTCCTGTTTTTGACTTGCTTCTTCTTCTTCTTCTTGTGAGACCGTCCCGGCCATCTGTGACGGCAATCAAGCCATCGAGGCTGACCGTGAAGCCTTGAAGAAGCGAGTGGTGCTGAGATTGCTGCAACGCCCGGACTCTTGGCGAGGCAGCTCCCGAGCATTGAGGCTCGCTGCGGCCCGGCCCTTCGGATCTTGCCGCAGCCCGGCGATGTCGGCGCCGACAATTGCTGCTCACGTGATGCGACATGCGATTCTGCGCCTCAGCGGACCCCGTGGCTGGAAGTCATGGTGGCGTCTTGAGGCTGGAAGGTTCGCGGCTCGGTGGGAAGCGCCCGAGCTTTGTAATTCGTCAAGGCATGGTATCCGGGGCTGGACTGTGACCGTCTGGCAGCGTTCGTTCGAAGGCCGAGCGAAGGGCTGGCTGGCGCGGAGGCGCCCTTGTCGGCGTCTTGGCGATCGCCGACTACGGACACCAGCGTCTTTGTCCTGGCGGGCTGAGGGCGGTGGGGAGGTGCCCCCGGAGTGGTTGGGATGAACCGGACTTCTGACGAGGACTTCAGCGGAGGTGTCGGCTCTAAGCGCGAGGAGGAAGATGAGGCGAGAAGGATGGAAGCGAGATGGGCGCCCGGAAGGCGGAGGCAGGCGACCAGCCTCGGCTCGACCTCGCCCCGACAACGAGCCGCACCCGTCTAGGCGGCTGCTTGCGAAAGCGATCAAGTCGAGACCCAGCCGACCGCCCAGCGCTGGCCTTGCCTTGCTGCCTCCGGCTTTCCGACCCCATCTGCCGCTTCCTAGGCCGCTGTCTCGCTTTTTACTTTATCTGTTTTGATAGTCTTTCAAAAGAACTTGTTAATTCGCACAATTCCACCCGCCGGGTGTATTTTGAACCTCTGCCCGAAGATCAGGCCAAGGGCCTGTGCTGTGTAAATATTATTTTAACTCTGTCTATCCTTGCTCATTGCTCTTTATAGCTTTTTCCTTTGCCGCCTTCCCTTAGTTGCCGCCTTGCCCGTCGGACAACCGATCTGCAGACTGCCGTTTGGGTAAAGTGCTTGGCTACCTTTGAGAAGGCAAGTACTTGGACATTTTTTAGAGTCTTTTAAGCAAGTTGGGTAGAAAGCAGCAAGCCGACTACTTAAGAGTCGGTTTTTGCAAAAAGGGGCTGGAAGCCGGCTTAAACTATGCTTATGCTTTGGGTCCTTAGCCATTTTTCGTGTGGGCGCCCGTTCTTCCTTACTCCTGCCCACCAAATAGTCGCTCTGCTGAAACTGCGACTTGACGAGGAGCGGCTTAGGCACCGCCGTTACTTGTCATTGCAGGAAGCATTTCTTAATAAGCGAGTCCCGGGCCGACTAGTCGAGCCGGTGCAAGCAACATCACAAAGTAATATACTCTTCATGGCCAGAATCTTATCATCTGAGATAACAAAGAGGCAGTCCAGAGCTGATCTGAGGGCCCAAAATCTTAGTACTTTAAACACAAAAGGTAGCATGGTACATCTTGTATCAAGCGTAAAATCTTGGAGAGATTAGCATTCCATAGCGTTAGGTCTCTTTGCGGTCGTCCCTCTTGCGTGCTTTCAGGGGCTTGGCGTCGATCGGGTAGTAAGTCGTTGCCCAGCACTTTCTTGACAATGAATGGGCCTTCCCAAAGGCGCCAGGCGGCTTGTGCTGGCGGCTGTTCAACTGGATCAGCGGAGCACAAGGTCGCCCTCTAGGAATGATCTTGCCTTGACCTTCTTGTTGTAGTAGCGGTGCAGAGCTCTGGGTAGATCTTTGGACGGCTGAGTGCCAACAATGGCCCTCTTCAGTGGGTCGGCGCCAAATCTTGGCGTGCTTCTTACACTTCCTCTTGATGTACATGGTGACTCATGAAGTCAGAACTCTATATCCGTTGGGATAGCGGCTTGGCACCGTGAGCGAGGAAGAAGGTGTGAAGCCAGTTGACTTGTTTGGAGTCGTCTTGCGAGACTCGAGGCCGGTAGCAACTCCTCAAGCCGGCAGCCGGCGAAGCGCTCGATGGATTCGACCCGGTAGGGCTTGATGCAGACGGATGAGGCCGTTCGCTCGCTCCACGGCTGTTTGGCTGCGGATGAGACAGCAGGCGCTAAGTCGGTCGAGATGCCTTTAGCAAAATTTGTGCCATTATCGGTGATGATCTTTGTGTAGTCGCCGTGCCGGTCGTGATGTCGTGATGAAAGTCACTTCTGTCGGACCATACAACTTCTTGATGGGTTTGCTTCTATCCACTTGGTGAACTTGTCCACATGACGAGTAAGTGAGTTAGGCCGCCTCATGCCGTTTGAATGGTACCACCATGTCCGGGCCCCAAACAGCAAGGGCGAGGCGATGAGGATAGTCTTGAGTCTGGGAAGCGGCTGAAGCGGCTTGGAAGCGGAACACTGGCACCTTGCATTTTGAACTAATTCCTTGGCTTCTTCTAGAGGCAGTTGGCGGAAGAAACCGTGTGGGAAAGCTTTGGCGACAAGTGCTCTTGAGGCTGCATGATGGCCACACTCGCCTTGATGAATGTCTTGAGGATCACTTGGCCTTGCTGCAGGCTCGGCCTTGTGGTTGGTAGACACGGTGTGTATGCTGACCAGCTCTCTGTTGACTATAGTGTAGGCTGCCGCTCGGCGTTGTATTTGCGAGCCAAAGTCTCATCAGTTGGTAGCTCTCCGCTTACTAAGAACTTGAGGATGGGCTGGGCCCATGAGGTGCTACTATTTCTTGTTGCCGATCTTGCTACTAGGGCGAGGCTGGGCTGGGGGGCGGCGGGATGGAGTCGCATCAACTTGCTGGAGTTGAAAAGAAGTCCCGGGCGATTAAGCGCAGTCCCGGGCGAAATCTTGGAGTCCTCGTAATGGTCGCCCTTGATCCCGGGCAGTTACAGAAGTCCCGGGCGGCCATTACTGCGCGTTCTTGGGAGCCGTCTGCAAGTTTTTGTGCCGTCTGCTGGGGCTTTGGAGTCGGATCCGACTTCTTGAAGTCGGCACAAAAATGGAGTCGACTCTGGTGATGGCTTGATAGATGTTTTGAGGCGAGAAGGCGACACGGATGGTATTACTGGCGGGTGGAGCGATTCTTGCCGAGGTATCTACTTAGTCGTTGTCATTTCTTGATACTTGGAGGAACTACTTTTTCCGTCAAAATATCCACTTAGCTGTTGTACCGAAGCGGTAGCTTCGCCATGTTTGCATCTTTAGGCGTCCCAATCGCCGGATGTTGCTGGACCACCAAGTCGGATCGCCATAACACAGGATCGGCCGAATGCCAAGCTCTTTGTGGCCGGGCCGTGAATGAGTGCCGTATTGGCGGCGTTGTTGGGCGGCAAAATGGATCTGCGGTCGTGCTTGGCTTATGCGCCTTTGGGGAAGTGAGGACCACGCGGCTCCCAAGCAGTCGCGCATCTTGGAACCATCGAAGTGCATCCGCCAATGGGTGGAGTCGGTATTTGGCAGCGTCTCTTGAGTCTCGGCCCGGTCGGCGAGGAAATCGGCGGTGCTTGTGACTTGATGGCGGTGCGGGGCTGGTAATAGATGGTGTAGGGGGCCAGCTCTATGGCCCATTTGGCCCACTCGGCGAAGCATCTCGGCTTCCGATGATCTCGGCTAGTGGGGCTGTGCGAGACCAAGGTGATTGGGCGCTCTTGAAAGTAAGGCTTCAACTTCTTGGCTGCAAAGTGCCGCAGCAGTAGCACATCTTACAGTAGTGGGGTAGTTACGCTTGGAGGTTGTGATTACTTTGCTCGGGTAATATCTGGTCCACAGGCGGAGTAGCGCCTTGCCTTCCTCCTTGCGTTCAACTTCAATGGCTGTCTTGACTACCTATTTGGTGGCGGCAATATACAACATGGGCTCCTTGGGGTCGAGTCCTTGACACCGGGGAGTAGTCAGCATTTTCTTCAAGCTGGAGAAAAGTTTACGTCCGCCTAGGGGTTCCATTCGAAGAAGGTGGTCTTCTTCATGAGCTGAGTGCTGAGAGGAAGAGCTTTCTCACCCAGCCGGTGATGGATCGGTGATGGGCGTAAACGACGGTGAACTTATGCACATCTAGCGATCGGTACTTCCATCCTCTCAATTGCCTTGATCTTCAGGGGTTGCACTCTATGCTGCGTTCGGAGACCAGAAACCGAGGAGCTGGCGGCTGGTACTCGAAGGCGCACTTCTCTGGGTTGACTTGATCTGCGGAATCGGCGCGAGGTTCTCAAAGGTCTCCTTGAGGTCTTCAACAGCGTTCCTCGCTTCTCGTCTTCACCACCGTCGTCCATGTAAGCGTGGGCGTTTTTATAAGCTGCTTGAGGAGGCATACGCATGCAGCGCTGAAAGGTGGCGCGGCATTCCTTAAGCGAGCGTCATGGTCGGTGGCGAAGGCTCCAAGCGGCGTGATGAAGCGGTCTTCAATCTGTCGGCCAGGTTCAACGATCTGGTGATATCCACGAGTATGCATCTAAGAAGCTCAACAGCTCGCATCCGGCTGTGGAGTCTATCACTGATCAATTCTCGTCAAAGCAAAGGGTCCTTGGGCAAGCTTTGTTGAGACTTGTGTAGTCAATACACATCCGCCTGCTTGTTCTTCTTGACACCAAGACGGGTTAGCTAGCCACTCTGGAAAAAACACTTCCATGATGAAGCCGGCTGCAAGGGCCGGGCTATCTCTTCTCAACAACTCTTCTCTTTTCTTGACCCAGGTAGCGCAAGGACTGCTGACGGGCTTCATCAGATCGGACATGTAACTTGTGCTCGGCGAATTCCGTTGGTACACAGGCATGTCTTTAGGGGACCATCTGAAAATGTCCGATTCTCATGGAGAAATCGGCAGGCTCGCCTTCCTATTTACTATGGAGGTTTGCACCTATGACAGCGTACCTCTTTGGGTGCTCGGGTCCAAGGTATCTTCTTTGTCTCTTTGCGGCAGGCAGGCCTGAGCTTCCAACTCCTTGGGGTTGGGCGACATCTCTGGCTTCTTGCCGGCCATCACCACAACCCGATCTAGAAGCCGCTTCTCAGCTGCGATCACCAGGGACTCGGCCAGCCGACTGCTTTTAGCTGCCTGGTAGGGCGACTTTGTAGTCACCGGCTCACAGTGAGAATCCTTAATTTTCGGCATCTTCATCTTGAGGTAAGCGTGGTGGGGACTGCCATGAACTTGGCCAAGCAGGCCCGCCAAGCGAGCATGGTATGGGCTCTCAAGGTCCACCACTTGAACCAGGCTGGCTCTCGGCGGAAGTGATCTTTGTCCCCAAAGAGGGCGTCTATTAGGATCTTGCCGATCGGTGGCGGGAAAGGCCGGAGTACAATTCCGTGGAACACATCGGCTGCTCTGAAGTTGTCTTTGCTTGACTCTAACTTCTCCATTGTGTCCTTATGCGGGATGTTGATGCTGCTGCCTCCGTCTATCCACTTCATAATGGCGGCGGCCCGCCTATCCGTGGCAAGGTGGCTCCCAAGACGAGGCGTAGGAGCGGTTAACATCACCACAGGGTGATCAGCCCGACTCGGTGATAGGTTTCTCGGACGATTGCATGAACTCTGGGGCATCGATGCTCTGCATTCACTTCTTGTTGTTGCAGCCGCTTTGCTCTGATCGTCAAGCCCTGGTAGAATGCCACATAAGCTCCACGCTCTTACGATTTCGTCTTGTCTTTGCGCCCGGCCTTTGACAGTGGCTCTTTGAAGCAGCCAGTGGAGCGGCGGCCCAGTGACGAGAAATGCTGAGCCGTCTCCTTGGTGATCTGGTGAGCGATGGCACTTCCGGGTGGTGTGCTTTGGCGGCCGGCGCCGCTATGGAACTTACGGGGACCATCTAGAGTGCGCTTTCGTAAGAAGGCGGCAACGATTGGACTTGCCGCCTTTACGCGCTTAGACGGAGGCTGCCCTCGGCTGTTGATCTTGGACCGTCGCCACCTGCCCGGCTGTTGGAAGCGGCTGCGGGGCCTGCGTTTGTGATCATTCGCTGCTGTCGCCGCTGGTGTCGCCCCGGCGGAGTTGTGGGAGCTGAGGCCACCTTGCCGGTCGCGATGACCTCGATCTCCGTCTTCATGGAGAGTCGGCTTTGGCGTACTTATGCGCTATGATCAGCAGCTCTTGAGGTCTCGGCTCGTCGCAAAAGGAGCTTGTGCTTGAGGAGGTGCCTTCTACGCACCAGCGGTGAAAGTACTCAATGGCCTGCACCTCGTGTACTCCCTCGCGGGAGTTAGGAGCTCGGCCAGTAGCGTGAGTGAATCGCGAGTGATCTCGTTGAGGGCCTTGCGCTGAGGAAAAGCTGGCGAGGCTTGGGAGGTTGCTTGTATGTGCTTTCGTGAAGTTGCGGACGAAGGTCTCGGTGAAGTCAACCCAGCTATTGATGCTGCGGGGCTTCAAGCTGTTCAACCACGTCCGGGCCGTGCCTGGGCATGAGGAACATACTTTACAACCTTGGCGCTTATTGCCGTTCGCTATCTTTGACGGCCGTGGAGTGAATCCACCAGCCAGTCCTCCGGCTTCCACGGGCGGTGTATTTGGTGTATCTCGGGGGCGTGAACCCTCACAGGGAAGGGCTCGTCTCGGATCTGAGTCAAAACAGCGGGCCCAACTCGTCTTCTTCTTCTAGTGCGAGGATCGGTGGAGTCGGTCGATCCGGTGGCGGCGTCGTTTTCTCCGACTCCCTCTCGGCGTAAAGGCGGTCGCCGAGTCGGATGCTTGATGGGTGGCGGGGAGAATCGCCTTTCTGCCCGGGAGGAGGAGGCGGATAGTCGTCCGTCGCTCCACCGCCCTTAGGCGGCCCGTCTTAATCGCCTTCGATGGAATGTCGGTCCAGCTATGGCTGGCAATGCGGATCCTTGTTTTTCTTCCTGAGACACCACCGGTCGGCGTCCGGGACGTCGCGCCTTGATCTCGGCGGGAAGAGCAAGTCGTCAGCGCTGTCGTCGTCAGGCGCCTCCGTCGGCAGCCGGCCGTTTTCTTGCGCGTGGCAGCAGCGTCGCGGGCTGCGGACTTCGCTCCGTCATGGTAGGCGCTCCTCGCCCACAAAGTTATCCAGGTCGTCGCCGCTTAGCTTTGAGCAGCGGATGTTCTCCATTGAGCGTGGCGTACAGGCGATTGCCCGAATAGGTTGGCGATAGCTACGCCAGCTGCTTTGGACAGCGCCTGGCGGCTAGGCCCGATCGGGCGGCGACCCGCCCTGCTTGATCCATCTCGCTGGTAGGCTTCGACAAGCGTCTCATGCTTGCGCTTCTCCATGCCTACGAGGAGCTGAAGGCGGGCGTGCCTCCAGCACCCGGCGTTGAAAGTGCGTTATATCGACTAGAGGTGAAGAAGCGATTTTTATGAATTCTTCATTTGAGAATTTGCGGTGAGGAAATTCCTTAGCGAAGAACTACTTGCAGCGGAATAAGTACTCAGAAGTAAGCATAACGAGAATGCGGGCATGGTCATCATGATGAAATGAAGACAAGCGAAGAAATCTGAAAAGCGTAAACACGAGGATAGCACAAGATGAAGACAAACAGGTGAAGAAATTGAGCGAGGAAATTGAGAAAGTCTTGATCAAAGTCTTCAAACACAGATATGAACAAACACTCAACACAATAATGAGGAAATGAAAGGGTTGAGGAAATAGAACAAGTAAGGTTGGTGAAGACAATGATTTGGTAGACCAGTTCAACTGTTGTCTCGGTTATGCGTCTGGTTGGAGGCGGTGAGTATTTAAACTCGAGGACACAGTCCGGACACCCGATCCTGAGCACGCAGCTCGGGACACCAAGTCTTCACCGTATTCTCCTTGAACTAAGGTCACAGACCTCGTCCAATCACTCGTGGTAAGTCTTGAGGGACTTCCAAACCTTCACAGAACTTGGTCACTCGGCGATCCACAATTCCTCTTGGATGCTCTAGACCATGGCGCCTAACCGTCTGGAAGAAGCACAGTCTTCAAAGGTAACAAGCGTCGGATCCACGTGGGATCAATCTCTTGATGATGCTCAATCACTTTGGGTTTATAGGGGTTTGGTTTTGGGTTTTCCTCACTCGATGATTTTCCCTCAAAGTCCTCGGAGGATGGGTTGCTCTCAAATGACAAGTGTCAAGTTCTCTCGGGCAGCCAACCAGCTAGTGGTTGTAAGGCGGCTATTTATAGCCTAGGGAGCAACCGACATGATAAGACATAAATGCCCTTCAATGATATGACCGTTAGGTGGATAAGATATTTTGGGACAGGTGGCGCAACACGACAATGGTCGAGAAATTTGAATATCAAATTCCTCGGGGCTATCATGTTCCTCCTTTGTGTAGGCAATCCGCCTTTGGCGAATTCCTAACTCCTCGGTCGAGAACAAATTCCTCGTGACGGAAAGAACTTCGTCTACATCCTTTGAAGAAATTGGTGAAGCGTATAAGATTTCAAAGGCTTCACTCGAAGGATTGGTAGGTGTAGGATTTTGAGTTGAGCATCACATGGAAATTTTCCTTAGTATTTCCTCGACCCCTTTAACGATGCGGTGTTTCCTATGACTCAAGAAAGAAAATGAAACTACGAAAACAAAAGTCTTCACGCTTCATGTTCCTCGAATGAATACCAAGTCTTCAAGGTCACACCACTTTCTTCACTTTCAAAGTCTTCAGAAAGTCTTCAAAATATCAAAGTCTTCAGTCGAAGAACTTCATTTTTACGAGTCGACTTTCTCTGTAAATATCAAACTCCTCATAAACTTATAGACCAGTGTACACTCACAAACACGTTAGTTCCTTAACCTATAAGTCTTCAATACACCAAAATCACTAAGGGGCACTAGATGCACTTACAATCTCCCCCTTTTTGGTGATTGATGACAATATAGGTTAAGTTTTCAACGGGGATAAACATATGAAGTGTAAATACTGATATTGAGGAATTTGATTGCAAGATATAGAAGAACTCCCCACGAAGATGTGCATAGTGAGAATTTGCTTTTGAGGCAATGCACATTTGAAGAGTTGAATCATGGAGATCTCCCCTATATCTTGTAATTCATACGCGCATTTGACATATAGTATGAAGAATTTGAAATGCATGATGAAATATGGTGCTTGATGAAATTCAGCATGCGTGCGATAACATTAATGAGGAACAAGCATGCAAAATAACAGCATCAAAAGTATCGAGCTCAAGAGAATCAGAGCATAGTGCAAAACACGATGCATCAAAAGTATCAAAAGCACCATCGGGTTTAAGATTACAACTCGATCAATAAAAGTTTGGAAGAGCGAGAGTTGTAACTTAACAAAAATTTGCCCATATAATAGACCGGCTTGAAGACTAACTCAAATTTCTCCCCTTTGTCATCGAATGACCAAAGGATCGGCGAGGACTAGCATACGAAGAATTTCAAGTTGAAGAAGGGCGCTTGGCGTTGTTAAGTCGATGGTTGAAGTAGGGCCTGCCAGCGGTGTCGTCAAGTCTTCATTTTCATCGGTGTCGCGATGAAGAATAGGAGCTAGCCACCAAGGAAGGAACTTTGACCTTCTTGTATTTCTTGGAGGAGGTGTAGACCAGTCAAATTCTTCCTTGAGTCCCATTGTCGTCGGTTCTTCCATACTTGTAGACATTTGAAAGAACAGCCAGTGCGTTTGAAGGTTTCATGGAGGTAGTAGTGGTTTTCTTCACTTCATTGTGTGTAGAGGTCATGTTGTGAAGAATTAGACCAAGCGGCGCTTAACCCATTTATGATTGCGATCAACCTTGATGAAGGCGAGGAGTAACTCACGATCGATCATCACCACAGGTGCGATAGCTTGAGGACTTTCTTGGTGAGGTATTTGCGGCGAGTCATGTGTGGCGAGTCATCATTGGTGGAGTAGGATGCTGCTTTGCAAAACTGTCCATCAATGGGCGAATGCCTTCATCGATCTGTGATAGCCTTGCCCTTGTCATCGGTGAGGTAAATGTCCGTTTGAGGACTTCAATCGAGGGCAAGTAGCTGCGGTGGTTGATGTATCGACCTTGTAATTGAGTGAAGACCTTGTCCTGATGAATCTCATTATCCAAAGGCGCATAAGGCTTCAGCTCAAATGGTGACATAGCAATGTTTGCGAGTCCTCATGAAGAAATCATGGAAGTTGGCGGGAGCATACATGAATGATATTGAAAAGCATATTCTTCATGATGCCAGCGACTTCTTCATCATTTGAGTCGTGGCCTTTGATATGACTCATTGTCTTTGTCGAATCCGATAGACAGTCAGAGGCACATACAATAATTCCTTGACGAAATTTGGTTCTTGGGGCTTGCCTTGGCTTCAAAGGCTTCATCGGCACTTGCATATAGTGATTTGAAAGTTCGGTTCGTTGTAGATACAACGTGCACCGTCAAGTGGAGGGGCGAGTGGTAGAAACGCGAAGCAATTCGATTCTTTGGTGCCTTGTAGTGAATATTTTCGGACATCGATCTAATACCCATGAGTTCACGTCTTGGCGTCTCCGGTGATGTGCAGCGTTGCATAGAATTGAAGAATAAGTTCTTCATTCCGATCCACGAGATATCGGTGCAGAAATTGAAGTCTGCGTCGTGAAGAACACGGAGGGTGGCTCGAAGCTGGCGGAGACTCCATGTCCACATGAGGAATATGAGCATGATCGAAGACTTTGTCTTTGTTGAAGAAGCGATGAGGAATAGAAATTGGCTTGGTGGCAGTCGAAGCGCCTCTTCCTTATCGAGCGAGAATCATATGGATTATAATCAGTGAAGAATAGGTGCTCGTTGAAGAAGTCTTGACCTTGAACTTTTGCTTTGTTGAGAAGGATCCTTTGGCTTTGGCGGTGGAGTGTGAGTGAGTTGCATCACGACCTCGGGAATCGCAATCTCAGGTTCTTGAGGCTCAGAATTTCTTGTTCCTCTCAGTGCGGTCGAGGATCGCTGACAATAGGTTCATCGAGCTAGTGGCTGGAATTTCTTCATGGACCAGATGAAGTGGGATGAGTTTCTTGAGCCCATTTGAGCAGTTGGGCGGGGGTGAGGTATCTGTTGGAATTGGGGTGATGGAGAATTTGGATCTTGACTTTCCCAAAGTCATCGTTCATCACTGGCGTTGTGCTTCCAATATCCACATCTTCTTCAAGTTCCTCAACACGGCCTCTTGAGCTGTGAGCTGAGGCATAAGCGAGAAATGATTGTGGTTGAAGGATTGCTTCCACTTCAATTTCTTCATCAATCTGCTCTGTGAAGCGGCGAGAATGATTTTCTTCATCGAGATCCGCTTGGGATCTCATAATCTTCATCAAAGCGAAACAAGGTCCTTTGATGGAATTGAGAAGTGGAACAACATCAATTGGATTTTCAAAGGAGCTGGTCATTGGCTTCATTTTCTTGGCGGCGAAGAATTTGGCCTTGGTGATGCTTTCCATTTCTTCCGACAGCTCGTTCGCAGCCTTGGTCTTCTTCACATCGAGAGGCTGATGGAAGTTGGTGTTAGTGCGGGGAGGGCGAGAATCTGGATGAATTTCCTCGGGTGCAAGCTGATGCGATTGCCTGACTTATTCGAGTTCTTGAGCGCACCACTAGTGGATCCAGGCAATTTCTTGGTGGCTGGAATGGGATCATCAGCCTGGGCAGGCATTTTCTTGACCTGAACTTCATCGGTGGTCTTGGCATGTTCTTCGGTCGGTGGTGAGGCTCCAGCGGAGAATTCATGTTGCGTTGGGGCAGCAACATTGGTGAACTTCTTTGTCGAGTTGATGAATCGACCTTGGCCCTTGCCAATCAGCATAATAAGCATCGAAGTTTTTGCGAGGTCTTGAATTTCAGTCTGGACCTTGAGAAGTTCCTCGGTGTCATTACGACAGCGTTTTCTTGAGGAACTTCTCCTTTACGTATTGAGCTTTCTTGATCTCTCTTGCCTTTCAAACTTCCATTTCTCTTGATGATGAAATGGGTCGACATATGACTTTGTCCGAGTCGGATGAAAATCAGGCATATGAGTGTTTGGATCCTTGTGCGAGAGATCAATATAATCGAGGATTTTCCTCGGATCAACAGCGATGTACAGATGTGCCTTTGGCTCTATGACCCTTTCTTGGCGATCTCGATGATTTCCATAAGTTCATCATCATCAGCCTCATCATCTTGGTGGCTCTTGGGCGACCTATTTCTTCTTAGGACTTGGCGAGGACCTCGTCCATTGTGTATAGTCTTGAGAGTCGGGCGGATGAAGACTTTGGTGCAGGTGAGGAACTTCTTGAGACACGGAGGCAATGGAAACTGCAGTCCTTTGTACGTGGGCGGATGCAGTCTTGAGGACTTTGTCGGGCTACTGAGGACTTGGGAGGAGCTGCTGAGGACTTTGAAGGAGCTAAGGATTTTGGAGGAGCGAGGGGCAGCATGAGGAATTGGCCGTGAGGGCACTTCTTGAGAACTTGGCCGTGAGGCCTTGTTGGTGAAACACTTGGCTTGTGTGCGGGCTTCTTTGCCATAGATTTTCTTGGCTTGCAGAGGCCTCGGGGGCAGCAGCGATGTGAGTCCTCATTAAATTTCCTCCTGCCTCGTTGGCTTGTCTTGCCAATTTGGCTTGGCGCTTGGCCCATTCTTGGAAAGTCCTCACCACGCTTGATCTTTGGTGGGGTCGACTTCTTGACCAGGTGCCAATGGAGCTCTTGGGCATGGAGGATTGAGTCGAATTTCTTCATGTACTTTGGAGTTACATATTTGTACTCCCTCCATTCCTGCCCATCTCCGTTCAATCCTTTGATCGCACTTGCGCTGATTTTTATTCTCTTTGCGAACTCGGCTTCATCAGTGTGCAATAATCAGCATATAGGGATTTCAAACACGGTCATGACCTCAGGGCCTCTTTCCTCCTTTATGTGGCTTCTTTCCTTACGCCATATTCTTGGTGAGGAATTTGAACAAGCGAATTCTTTGAAGAAGTATGCAACTTTTCTTGAGGAGCAGCGCAAATGAGTTAAGTTGATGAGAACCTAGTGATTCAGGAGGCGGACATGAGTACACAATGAGCAGTATAGTTGTGAGGAATTTGGAGAGGTCATATCTCGTTCTCGAAGGTTTTCAAAAGAACAAGTTTTGAGGATTTTGACGGATGAGCCTTGAAGAATTTCACTAAGCATTCTTTGTCTTAGGTTCGAGTTGTGCGGATCGAGGATCCACACAATTGAGGAATCTTGAAGAAAAATGATTGCTTAGAAGCGAATCAAGAGCATATAACTAGTGAGGTGTTTGTGTGTGAGGATTTGAAGAATAAAACACCTTTGAAGATTTTGTAGTGTAAAATTTGGATCAACGAGGGCAGTAAAATAATTTTTAATTACCTAAATGAAGAACACGATGGGCGGGTGTTGTAGATGTGAAGCTCGTGCATTCGGATCTTCCGCCCTAACTTGGCGGCGGTGAGGATTTCCATAATCGGTCTGATCGCGTCGGCGGAGAGGTCGAGGCAGCGAAGCTCTTCCTCACCGTGACGATGGAGTAGTGGCGCTAGGGTTTGAGGAGCTCGGCGGGAGAGAGGTCGGCGGAGTAAAAAGTGAGGATGGAGAGGTGTATTTATAGAGCGGTGAAAAACTGTTGCTTGAAGATTTAGGATGAGCGTGCCTGACCATTCTCCTTCTCCGACATGTGTCACCCACGTCTTGTGTAGTGGAGATCGTGTCTGATCGTGGGTGAGTAAAATAATGCATCGTGGGATGCGGAGCGGTTTAATGACAAAACGAAAGTTTGGATAAGATCAGTGTTAAAGTTTAGTTCGCAATTTCTTTGGTGACAAGGACACGGTGAAGATTTTGAGCGAGTTTGAAATAGAAGCACATGAAGAATTTGTGAATAGATTGGGTTGAGTATAGCATAGAGGGAAGGGTCCGATCACATTCATTAGCGAGAAAAAGTGACTTGAAGAAATAGCCATAAGTGAATGTTGTAGAGGACATAAACCCATATATATAAGTATTGCCAATGAAGAAAAATAGCGGAAACAGTGAAGATTTTGCAAACTTGAAGAATTTGAAAAGCGAAGAATTTCAAAAGCGAGGAAAAACTCAAATTGAAGATTTTCAACTTTGGTGGTGGCGTGACCCACCGTATAAGAATGATGATTTCAGACACAGCATACAATTGTCGTGGGGTTACGAGAATCAAATTCTTCATTAATTTCTTCACACTTAGAGTGTTATTCTTCATTGATTGAAGAAAAGCGTTTCTTCATGTGTTGCACATCTAAGTCATCAATTTTGCATAAGTGTCGGGATGTGTGTCCTTTTCAAAAACGTTCGAAGATTCTAAGATATTTAGCTCACACATAACTTGCTAAATCTCTTCTCATCCAAGGGCTTAGTGAAGATATCGGCTAGCTGTTCTTCATTCTTCACATGCTCGATGGAGATGTAAGCCCTTGAACACATGATCATGAAGAAAATGATGGCGAATTTGAATGTGCTTTGTCTTGAGTGCTGAAGCTGGGTTGTGAGCAATCTTGATGGCACTCTCATTGTCACGATGAGAGGCACATTCTTCACGTTGATTCCGTAGTCTTGAGAGTTTGCTTCATCCACAGCAATTGAACACAACCACGAGCCAGCAGCAATGTATTCAACTTGCGATGAAGCGGTGATACACAATCCTGTTTCTTGAGGACCAACGGACCAAAGATTGTCAGAAATGAAAAGTACCAGATGTTGACTTGCGGTCCACGATCACCAGCATAGTCAGTCGAGAATATCAATGAGATCAAAAGTAGAGCCCTTGGGGTACCATAATCCTAGTGTTGGTGTGTGAGCTAGATATCGAAGAATATGCTTCACAAGCTTATGGTGTGATTCCTTCGGTGTAGCTTGAAATCAGGCAAACATGCAAACACTAAGCATTATATCTGGCCTAGATGCACATAAATACAATAGAGAACCAATCATGGGCGGTATACCTTGTGATCGAAGTCAATACCATTTTCATCGATGCATAGATGGCCATTTGTGGGCATAGGAATTTTAGCGCCTTTGCAATCTTGCATGCGAATTTCTTGAGGACATCTTTGAGGTATTTTTCTTGAGATATGAATATGCCATTGTGTTGTTGACGAATTTGAAGACCTAAGAAGAATTTCAACTCTCCCATCATAGACATTTGATATTCTTCACTCATCATATAGGCAAATTCATCACTATAAGGTTGGTCAGTACAGCCAAAGATAATATCATCAACATATATTTGGCACACAAATAGTTCACCATCATATGATTTAGTAAAGAGAGTAGGGTCGAGTGAACCGGGTGTAAGCCATTCTTCACGAAGAATTCCTTCAATGTATCATACCACGCCAGGTAGAACTTGTTTGAGACCATAGAGAGCCTTGTTGAGTCGAAGACTTTGTCGGGATTCTTTGGATCTTCAAAACACAGGGGTTGAGCAACATATACTTCTTCCTCAAGCTTACCATTGAGGAATGCACTTTTCACATCCATTTGATATAAAGTGATATTGTGATGGTTAGCATAGGCGAGTAATATCTTGAATAGACTCAAGTCTAGCAACAGGTGCAAAAGTTTCATCGAAATCAATTCCTTCAACTGTGTGTAGCCTTGAGCTACAAGTCGCATATATTCCTCACCACAAGGCCATTTCATCTTGCTTGTTGCGGTAGATCCACTTTGTGCCAATGATATTATGCTTGCGAGGATCTGGACGTTTGACCAGTTCCCAAACATTGTTGAGCTCGAGCGATGTAATTCTTCTTGCATGGCCTGAATCCACTCGGGCTCGAAAATGCTTCATCTACCTTAGTGGGCTCGTGATAGAGACAAAAGCATAGTGCCCACAAAAGTTAGATAAATGTGAAGCTTTTGGCGTGTGAGAGGACTGGCGCTTCAATGTCATCGATGATCTTGTCAACTTGTACTTCTTTTGCAGCGAGGATGAGCTGGTTGTCGTCGAGGAATTTGATCATTTTCCTCGGCACCATTGTCTTGACATTATCTTGGTGCATCAGCTCGGCGTTCTTCGCGTCTTTGGAATGAATTCTTGATGGGAATTACATCCTCGGTTGCCTTGAACTTGATAGATTCCTCGGTGCTGGTTCATCTAACACAGAAGGTAGGTGCTCTCTTTGCAAGCCATTAGTTTCATCGAACCGCACATCTCTGATGTCAACAATCTTGTGAAGGCGGTGTTGAAGACTCTGTAGGTGTCTGAGTCCTTTCCGTAACCAAGCATAAAACCTTCATGTGCTTTGGGTGCAAATTTAGAATTGTGATGAGGATCTCTAATCAGCATTTAGCACCAAAGACTTTGAAATAACTTACATTGGGTTTCTTGTCGTTGAGGAGTTCATAGCCAGTCTTCTTGAAGAATTTGTGAAGATATACTATGTTGATGATGTGCACAGCGGTATCAATTGCATCAATCCAAAAGCGACTAGGAGTTTTGTTTTCATCAAGCATAGTCACGAGCCATCTCAACGAGGATTCTGTTCTTGCGCTCCACGATGCCATTCTCTTGAGGAGTATAGGGGCGGATAACTCATGAGTAATACCAAGTTCATCAAGATAGGCATCAAGATCGAATTCTTGAACTCAGTTCCATTGTCACTCTGATGTGTGCGATCTTCACACCAAAGTTGGTTGAAGCCCTCGAGGAAAATCGTTTGAAGACTTCACCACTTCATTTTTGTAAGTAACAATGTGTACCCATGTGTGAGGTAATCATCAACAATAACAAATCCATATAGAGATCGTCATTAGTGACAGCTGAGTAATGATTTGGACCAAAGAGGTCCATGTGAAGCAATTGAAGGGCGAGTAGTGGTCATGATAGTCTTATTTGGATGCTTGGCCTTGGTCATTTTCGACTTCATAAGCTCCACACAAGTGATCCTTGAGAATTTGACATTCTCAATGCCAATGACATGCTTCTTATTTGCAAGCGTGTTCAAATTCCTTATGCTGCGTGACCAAGTCGCCGATGCCATAGCCATTATACGAAGCTTTTGCAAGTAGACACATGGCTGGTTGTAGTCTGTAGAAATCAACAATATACAAGTCTCCTCTCCTAAAGCCTTGAAGACTTTGGAATGTCGACTTCCATAATCACAACACAGCGATACTTGCCAAAGATAACAACCATATCAAGATCACAAAGCATTGAGGCTGACATGAGGTTGTATCCTAAGGACTCAACAAGCATGACTTTGTCCATGTGTATGTCATTAGATCATAACCTTACAAGACCAATACTGACTTTTTCCTCTGTCGGCAAAGATGATATGCTTCAGATGTGCGTGATAAGGGAGCATCCATCAATAGATTCTTGTCACCAGTCATGTGATTTGTACATCCACTATCGAGAACCCACTCAGTGGCTTTGGGTTGATCATCCTGCAGATGAATTAGTACAACTTACGATCTCATATACTTCATCAATGAAGAATATGATATCAAGTTCATCAGATGAATTTCATCAGTCAGTATTAACAGATAAGTATGTCACAGCCCTAGAGCTTGCTTGTAACCAGTGGCATTGCATCCATGCATCATGTTTAATTTCATGAAAATTTGAAATGGGGATGACCAAGCCCTAGCACCAAAAACAATTCAAATAGGTTCAACTAAGAAATATTTTCAATGAACCAAATGGACTTCAAAAATGTTCCTCATATCTGGAAAAATGCTTTGAAACATAACCAGGGGTGATGCACATTTTTCCATGACATTTGGACTTTGGAGTTAATTCATATGGTATTTGCATTTGGGCATTTAAATACTATAAAATATTTTAAATGCTCAAATAATCATAAACTTAAATGTTTGCTGTTGGATATTTTCCAAGCAGTGAGCTGAACAAGTTTCATGATTTTGGGGTAGCATTAGTATTTTAATAAAGCCACGAAATTCTGAAAATTAGAAAACTAAAACAAATAAAAGAGAGAGAAGGACTACAGGCGCTCACGGCAGCCCACTTACAGCCTTCTTACATGGCCCAGCCCACCACCGCAGCCATCCACATCGTCTTCCTCCTCGGGCCGGTGGCGGGCGCGTGCCCGGCCAGCAGTGGCCACGCCCAGCCACCTCCTCCCTGCTGGCTGCCTCCTCCTCCCCTAGGCCTTCCCAGGCGCCCGCACCCCCTGATCCCCTTCTCCCTCGCTCGTGGCCTCTCCTCCTCGGCCCTCTCCCTCCCGCGGCCGGCGGGCTCGTCGCGCCCGCCGCTCGCCACCACCCCATGCCACAGGGGCCTCCCTCGCTCCCCAACTAGCCCACCAGCTCCGCCACTCCATCCTCGCCCTCCCGCCATCACCTGCGACCGGAGAAGCCCAGCGCCGCCCGCCATTCTTCCCCTCTTGGACCCGCGGTGCCGTCGGCAGGTCGTCGGCTCAGGGCCGTCCCGACCTCGCCAGCGTCCCATCGTCGCCTGCGGTGAGCTCCTGCGCCCTCGCCCCTCTCCCGTCGTAGCGCCCGTTCTCTGGCCGATCCCCAACTTTGGCGAAACACCTCGCCGCCGGCCATGGCGTGGCCCGTAGCCACAACCCCTTATGCTCGCTCCCGAGCTCACCACCGCCCTCACCGGGCGCAAAGCGCCCTCCAGCGCCTCGCCGTGCTCCCTAACCTTGTGTTCGACCTCGGCGAACTCCGGCGGCCGCATAGGTCACCGCCCGGCGTCGATTCCGCCACCCGACCCGGCTAACCCACCAAACTTGGCTCCTCCCGGCTACCCCTAGGTGCCCTCATGACCCATTTGGTGGCGGAATGGCAGATTGCACTTGCGCCGCCGCGTCGCTCGCCCGGCGGTTAAGCGCCGGCGCCGCTGACCGCTGACGGCGTGGGTTGACCTTGCCGGTTTGACCTCCCTCTCCCTCAGCGACATGCGGGCCCGCCCGTCGCTAATCTAGTTTAGGTTTAAACTAATTTAACTTAACCTAGGTTAGTGCTAATTGACTAGAGTTAGTTTAGTTAGTCAGCGGCGTGTGGCCCCCACCGTCGGGTTTGACTTGATCAACCACGGTTGACCGCGGCGTCATGCGGCGTCATCTTGTGCGATAAACACCCTTTTACGGAATTATTTTAATTCAGGAAATTTGAGAAAATGCCCTAAACTTTAATAAATCATAGAAATTCAACAGTAACTTCGGATGGAAATAATTTATATATGAAAATGATCAGAAAAATATGAAGAATCTGTTTATGCCATGATCATGCATGTTTGAACAAGTTAACACCACTAAATAGGATGAATCATGATTAGGGTAATTTATGAAATAGCATTTGGAGTTGGAGTTCAACCTTGTTTGAATTCCACTTCAACTAACTTGGATTATTATTGCACTAGGTAAATTCAGTACCTTAATATGACATGTCATTCATGTGAATGTGCATTGCATTGATTGTGTTCTCTCTTGTTCTTTGGTAATTGCCCCTCGGTGAGCGATGTCTGAGCGATGAGTTCGATGACACGATGAAGAACTATATTATCTTGAGAAGTGCGAGCAAGCAAAACCCCTTGTTCATTCGATACAATCCCACTCTCTCGCTCCTGCTCTATTTTACTGCATTAGGACAACAACGACTCATGTGTTACTTGCTGCGGTAGCTGAACCCCTTGATCCTTTGCATGACTGTCATTCCACGATAATTAGATGAAACCCACTAGCATGAGTAGGAGTTGTTTGAGCCATGTTGTGCCTACTCATTTATGCTTGTTTGTCATGCTGCTATTGCTTAGAGTTGAGTCGGTCTGATTCATCGGGAATGAATTGGAATTATTATGAACATGTCCTATTGAGTGTGAGCTAAGTGTGTGAACACGATTTGGTAAAATAGCGGTGAGAGGCCATGTAGGAGTACATGGTGGGTTGTCTCATTACAGCCGTCCTCGGGAAGCTGAGTTACGTGTTTGTGATCCATGAAACAGTTACTACCACGCATTGGGCCCGAAACCAATGGACCCTCTCGGCTTCTTGACCACCTTGTCCTCGGTCAAGGAGTTGCAAGTAGTTTACGGTGTTTGTAGCATCTTTGGGGAGCCGCATAGCGCTGACCTTAGGGGTGGGTTGTGTTGCGGTAGGCACCGTGGCCCGGTGTGCAGTGCCGTTTGGTATCTCGGGAACCACTGCACACATCGTTCGGGGCTGTATGGGAAACCTCGGCGGACTCCTGCGGATGGAACCCGAATAGGCGATAAACTGGACTAGGGACTTGAGTGTTTAGGTAGGCGTGGCGACACCCGTTGGGCTTCCGCTTGAAGGTTGCAGTACATGTCGTGTGGCGGTGGTGGTGAGCGTGTGTGAAGGTACACCCTGCGGGGTTTAATATGATCTATTGAATAGCCGTGTCCACGGAGAAGGACTTCTAGGTTGCCTATATCGGTTCATAGACAAGTGAAAGTGGATACTCTAAAATGTGCAAGATAAGCGTGAGTGCTATGGATGGCGTTCTCGTGGGAAGGCGGGGGCGGGTCCATAGTGGTGTATTGATATGGTGAATATGTGGACTCGTGTGCATACCTCAAAAGAGTTACTTGCGATCGTAGTTCGGGATAGCCACGAGTCAAAGCTGGCTTGCTGCGGTCAAACTCCACCACCCCGTTTTGATAATGATGCATATGTAGTTAGTTACGATGTAAGTCTTCTTGAGTACAATTGTACTCACGTTTGCCTATTCTATGTTTTTGCGAGAGGCGTCGGTCTAGCTAGTAGTTCGCTTGGACTTGACGTTTAGCTTGTTACCTCAGCTACGATCTTGTGCCTCGGCGGGATTTGGTAGATAGTCGGGCTTCTCGGCCTTTTTCATTTATAGTTATGCGTACTCGGACATGTTTAGCTTCGCTTGTGCTTTGACTTGTATGCTCACGAGTGTTGGGTCATGAGACCCATGTTTGTAATATCTCGCTCTTGAGCCTAATGAATAATATCTGAGTCGTAGAGTTATGTTGTGATGCCACGTCGTATTTACACATATTGAGCATATTGTGTGTATGTTTGAAATGCTTGGTATGTGTGGGATCCGACAAACTAGTTGTTTATCCTTGGCAGCCTCTCATATGGGAAATGTAGTCTCGTGCCTCCGGCGATAGTAGTCCGCTTCTGACCGGTTCACGAGTCACTGCTAGCCAGCACTCTTGCTTGGACACTTGGTGGCGGCATGTGTCTCACCGTTCCTATATACATCCCTTGAAATGTCACGCGGTGGTATTGAGTCTGCCTAGCACTGCTACAGCCGGGATACGGAGTCTGTTAGCCAGTGCTACAGCCGAATACATCGTTGATGACCGACATGCTCGATGTGATTCATGTATGCTGTCCCCATGGGTTAGTGCCGCTTTGGGTTCACGACTAGCCATGTCGGCCGGGTTCTTTGTCATATGGATGCTAGCGACACTATCATATCGTGAGCCAAAAGGCATAAGCGGTCCGGGCCATGGTAAGCGACACCGTGGGAATACCGTGCGTGAGGCGCAAAGTGATATGATGTGTTACATGCTAGATCGGTGTGACCTAGGATCGGGGTCTGACAGCGTTGGTATCGAGCTTTGTTGCTGTGGGATTACCAAGCCAAACTGGTGAAGTTGTGTCTAGAAATGCTTTAGTTATATAAGGGAATTGATTGTGGAAGGGCGTAAAGCTCTTTTTACTCCTTATACCTCATGGCCTTGATCTGAGTCATCCTCTTCTCTTCTACGGGGTTAAGAACTAGGCTTCTCATCTATCTATCGGGATGGCGTGTTCTAATCCATAGACTTATAAGATTGTTGGTTTTAAGCCTCGATTCAGTTCCTACTATTTACGTATGATAATTGTTGATCCCAGAATCTTGTTATGATGTTGTTGAGTGGTTATGCCACCATTTTCTGCAGGATGTCTCAAATCATTTTGAGCATTTACAGCCGTTATCTGTCCAAGTCATCAGTCTCTAAATAGTCGATGCATTTGCAAATCCTTTCCTTCCGTTCTGATGTCCGTTTGGGCCAGAATAAGCACACTAACCAGTCGGTTGAGGTACTCTGTTGCCTCGACATATATGTTGGAACTATTATTATGACCTTAGGTGTCTAGGAAGTCACCTAGCAATTTAGCTATGCTTTTGTATCCCCAGTGTGATGATTCTGGCCATCGTTTTCGAAAGCATCCCGTGATGCCATTTAGTAGTAGGCATTCTACTCCTGGGTTGCTGAACCCGAGATTCATCCTACTTCATGTTGTTAGTATTTTCTAGTGCCTTTAGGATATTAGTAACCTTGCAATAGTCCTCGAGGTCCGTGGTATTTCCTTCTTCCAAATACTACGAACCGCTTGTGGCAGAAGTTCCTTGTTGAACCAAAGATCACAATAAGAGTGCTCTTGAGAAGTACTCCATTCATATTGTGACTTTGCCAATTCTACCTTTACGCATGGATTATCCGGAAGAAATGTTGAGCTTGCTCGACATACTAATCTGTGCATCCACAACTCGAGAAAATTATATGTTCCTTGAGTTGTTCTCTTAGATGCCTTCTGACCTCCATCTATCAATTGATAGCCAAGGGTATGTGTGCATCTGTGTTCATCGATGCATTTTATCCTTGTGGTTCGTCAAGCCATTCTATTCGGAATGACTAGGAGAAACAAACTCGATACCTCATCCATTTCTAGGATTGGGTCAAAGTAGTTGTATTCCATGAGATCAAAATGCCAATTCAGCTTTTGATTATGTTCTACTACTGAGTATTGCCATCTTATGTCAAGAATGTCATGGGAATTGCACAACCTCCTAGGAATTCTTGATGCGATGATACTTCTCACCATCATCATTCAATCCTCGGTTCCGTGTTGTGCATGCAGGAATGCCAACAAGTGAATTGTGATGTGTGAAATCGATACTCTCAGCAACCTCATTGTTTGGTAGTTAATGGACAATACTCTCATTCTTAGCATGTTGGTCATTGAATCATCATCCTAAGATTGATCGTGCTACCTAGTCCTTAGTTCTGGTGCACCCCTCGATTGATGAGTTAGGATTTTGTCAAGTCCTCACTCATTTGATCATATCATCTTGCCCTGAAAAGCAAGATTGTTCTCGAGCTTAGTAACATACCGGTGGTTCGTGACTTTCCAAATATCTTCTTGGAAGTGTTACCGGGTTGTTTCCTGACTGTTATGTTGGGCTCGTGATCAAGTTGGTTTCTTGTGAACCACCTTTCTCCAAGAATCTGTGTTGGATATCCCTGAGCTAGTTGGTTAAGCTAGACAATAACTTGGAGAGTTGGAAGATAAAAGCTTGCCTAACCTAGTTCGATCCAAAGGGATACTCTTGTGTAGTGTGTGTTGAAGAAAGATGATATCTTCATCGATTGGTCCTTGTGATCATTCTTGGACCTATTGTCTTATCAACTCTTTGATTTGAGTATGGGCCATTGTCAAGTCAAATCAGAACAAGCGATATTCGTAATGTTGTCTTACTCGTGGTTGATCCCTGAGCATACACCATTACATCTTTGGTCGACCAATGCTATCACCGTGTTCACATGATGGTGGAAGTCGGTGATATGGAAATTCCGATGAGTTGTTGTTGAGCCCATCGTGACATTTTGTCTCCCCATGAGTCATGTTGAACATCAACCTAGTGTTGAAAATTTACGTAAGCAATGCCTTCGTGATCCGTTCATGAAGCTTATGCTTGGATGGTTGAAGTGACTTCCTCGAATTCATGTGCTTCGGTGTAAGTTGCCGCCATGAATTTGAGAAAGGTTTGTTTGTTTCCTCTGGAATCATCCCAAGTTAGTCATGCGCGTGCGAAGTGCCCTATGGTTTGATAGGTTGGCGCCTCCACTCCATATGTGTTTCCTAGCACACCAAGCCACTGATTGATTTGTTCAAGGAAAAGTTCCTTCTTAAGACCGCGGTTTTATACCAGGACTCCGATACCCTCGATGATGATTCCCAACCTGAACTTCGGTAGTGTTTTTTGATAAGACTACTACGTGGTCATGTTTGTCGGGACAACGTGTTCACTGTTTGTAGCAGAACCGCTCATGTTTTGGAGCTTGCTACCTTAGTTCACTTCGAGAATCTCATAGCGCCATCCGTCGATTTGTGTTGCAACCTTTCTGTTCGGACATCTTTGAGTCTGAAGTATCCCATCACCAATCGGATCTGAATCTCGGCGGATATGATGGTTGGAACATTCGAACAGTTGCATTCGTTCCCAGCTTGCACCGCCCTTGTGCTATCTCGCTATAGGCTGTCTTCTTAGCAATTCTTGTCAGGTTTATCTTCAAAGTGGACTTACCATGGGTCCCCCACCTTCGATGATAAGCAAAATCACCCATTGCGTTGTCTTCAACAAGGTAGTCCACATCATCCATTCTAGTCCGGTGTACCACTCCTTTGCATTCCACCACATGATGGCTTGTGATTGCCTTTGGCTGGTATAAAGAGTTCCAATGATCTATGGATCAAAAGTAATTCTTTTGCCACTTAAGGAATAGTTCTTGCGCCACCTTTCTCGAGGTGTCCGTTACGGGATCATGTAAATATTCTTCGCCACCTTGACACCATCCACCATCTTCCTAAAGCGTGGAATTGTTGCCACTAATCAAACCTCGTTGTTGTTCTTCCATCCCTCTCGATGCATTTTGTGTGTCAACTCGAGATGTGTCACCGTCTCGATCCGTGAGTTGATCATGTTTACCTGATCTTCATGAAGATCGAATCATGTAGGGTTTCCCTTTCTTTCTATTGTCGTGTCGGTGAAGACCTCGAAAGCAAGGACATCAAGACTAAGATGATGGAATGAATCAACATCTTGAGAAAGGCAAATGGATCATGAAGATTGTGATAGTTTGTGACTCCCCTTCTCCTCTTACCTCACATCTTGAATCTCGGGCGAGATTCTTGTTTAGTGGGGGTGAGTTGTCACAGCCCTAGAGCTTGCTTGTAACCAGTGGCATTGCATCCATGCATCATGTTTAATTTCATGAAAATTTGAAATGGGGATGACCAAGCCCTAGCACCAAAAACAATTCAAATAGGTTCAACTAAAAATATTTTCAATGAACCAAATGGACTTCAAAAATGTTCCTCATATCTGGAAAAATGCTTTGAAACATAACCAGGGGTGATGCACATTTTTCCATGACATTTGGACTTTGGAGTTAATTCATATGGTATTTGCATTTGGGCATTTAAATACTATAAAATATTTTAAATGCTCAAATAATCATAAACAAATGTTTCTTTGTTGGATATTTTCCAAGCAGTGAGCTGAACAAGTTTCATGATTTTTGGGGTAGCATTAGTATTTTAATAAAGCCACAAAGTTACAGAAAATTAGAAAACTAAAACAAATAAAAGAGAGAAGGACTACACAGGCGCTCACGGCAGCCCACTTACAGCCTTCTTACATGGCGGCCCAGCCCACCACGCAGCCATCCTGTCGTCTTCCTCCTCGGACGGTGGCGGCGCGTGCCAGGCCTTGGCGTGGCCACCCAGACCACCTCCTCCTGCCTAGCTGCCTCCTCCTCCCCTAGGCGCTTCCCAGGCGCCACGCACCCCGCTGATCCCTTCTCCCTCGCTCGTGGCCTCTCCCTCCTCTGGCCCTCTCCCTCCACGCGACCAGGCCCGGGCTGTCGCGCCCTTCTCGCCACCACCGCGCCCACAGGCCTCCCTCGCTCCCCCAACTAGCCCACCAGCTCCGCCACTCCATCCTCGCCCTCCCGCCATCACACCAGGAGGGCCCGGCGCCGCCCGCCGTTCTTCCCTCTTCGGACCCGCCGATGCCGTCGGCAATTCGTTGGCTCGGGCCGTCCCGACCTCGCCCGGCGTCCCATCGTCGCCCGCGGTGAGCTCCTGCGCCTCTCGCCCCTCTCCCGTCCCTAGCCTTCGCCCGTTCTCTAGCCCGATCCCCAACTTTGGCCAGAAACACCTGCGCCGCCCGGCCATGGCGTGGCAGTAGCCACAACCCCTGCTGCATGCTCGCTCCCGAGCTCACCACCGCCCTCACCGCACTCACGGGCGCAAAGCGCCACTCCGCGCGCCTCGCCGTGCTCCCTAACCTGTGTTCGACCTCGGCGAACTCCGGCCGCATAGTCGCCGCCGGCGTCGATTCTGCCACCCGACCCGGCTAAACCCACCAAGACTTTGGCTCCTCCCATTACCCCTAGGTGCCCTCATGACCCATTTGGTGGCGGAATGGCGGTGCACTTGCGCCCGCAGCGTCGCTTTCGCCCGGCGGTTAAGCATGGCAGCGCCGGCCACGGCCGACCGGCGTGGATTGACCTTGCGGTTTGACCTCCCTCTCCCTCAGCGACATGCGGGCCCCCGTCGCTAATCTAGTTTAGGTTTAAACTAATTTAACTTAACCTAGGTTAGTGCTAATTGACTAGGTTAGTTTAGTTAGTCAGCGGCGTGTGGCCCCCACGTCAGGTTTGACCGATCAACCACGGTTGACCCGCTGACGTCATGCCGCGTCATCTTGTATGATAAACCCCTTTACGGAATTATTTTAATTCAGGAAATTTGAGAAAATGCCTAAACTTTAATAAATCATAGAAATTCAACCGTAACTTCGGATGGAAATAATTTATATATGAAAATGATCAGAAAAATATGAAGAATCTGTTTATGCCATGATCATGCATGTTTGAACAAGTTAACACCACTAAATAGGATGAATCATGATTGGGGTAATTTATGAAATAGCATTTGGAGTTGGAGTTCAACCTTGTTTGAATTCCACTTCAACTAACTTGGATTATTATTGCACTAGGTAAATTCAGTACCTTAATATGACATGTCATTCATGTGAATGTGCATTGCATTGATTGTGTTCTCTCTTGTTGCCGGTAATTGCCCCCTCGGTGAGCGACGTCTGGTCGATGAGTTCGATGACACCGATGAAGAACTATATTATCTTGAAGTGCCGAGCAAGCAAAACCCCTTGTTCATTCGATACAATCCCACTCTCTCGCTCCTGCTCTATTTTACTGCATTAGGACAACAACGACTCATGTGTTACTTGCTGCGGTAGCTGAACCCCTTGATCCTTTGCATGACTGTCATTCCACGATAATTAGATGAAACCCACTAGCATGAGTAGGAGTTGTTTGAGCCATGTTGTGCCTACTCATTTATGCTTGTTTGTCATGCTGCTATTGCTTAGAGTTGAGTCGGATCGATTCGCCGGGAATGAATTGGAATTATTATGAACATGTCCTATTGAGTGTGAGCTAAGTGTGTGAACACGATTTGGTAAAATAGCGGTGAGAGGCCATGTAGGAGTACATGGTGGGTTGTCTCATTGCAGCCGTCCTCGGGAACTGAGTTACGTGTTTGTGATCCATGAAACAGTTACTACCACGCATTGGGCGAAACCAATGGACCCTCTCGGCTTCTTGACCACCCTTGTCCTCGGTCAGGGAGTTGCAAGTAGTTTACGGTGTTTGTAGCATCTTTGGGGGCCGCATAGCGTGACCTTAGGGGTGGGTTGTGTTGCGGTAGGCAAACCGTGGCCCGGTGTGCCGAGTGCCCGTTTGGTATCTCGGGAACCCTGCACACATCGTTCGGGGCTGTATGGAAACCTCGGCGGACTCCTGCGGATGGAACCGAATAGGCGATAAACCTGGACTAGGGACTTGAGTGTTTAGGTAGGCCGTGGCCGACACCCGTTGGGCTTCGCTTGAAGGTTGCAGTACATGTCGTGTATGCAACGGTAAGTGGTGAGCGTGTGTGAAGGTACACCCTGCGAGGGTTTAATATGATCTATTGAATAGCCGTGTCCACGGAGAAGGACTTCTGGGTTGCCTATATCGGTTCATAGACAAGTGAAAGTGGATACTCTAAAATGCACAAGATAGCGTGAGTGCTATGGATGGCGTTCTCGTGGGAAGGCGGGGCGGGTCCATAGTGGTGTATTGATATGGTGAATATGTGGACTCGTGTGCATACCTCAAAAGAGTTACTTGCGATCGTAGTTCGGGATAGCCACGAGTCAAAGCTGGCTTCTGCGGTCAAACTCCACCACCTTTTGATAATGATGCATATGTAGTTAGTTACGATGTAAGTCTTCTTGAGTACAATTGTACTCACGTTTGCCTATTCTATGTTTTTTGCGAGAGGCGTCGGTCTAGCTAGTAGTTCTGCTTGGACTTGACGTTTAGCTTGTTACCTCAGCTACGATCTTGTGCCTCGGCGGGATTTGGTAGATAGTCGGGCTTCTCGGCCTTTTCATTTATAGTTATGCGTACTCGGACATGTTTAGCTTCGCTTGTGCTTTGACTTGTATGCTCTGAGTGTTGGGTCATGAGACCCATGTTTGTAATTCTCGCTCTTGGGAGACTAATGAATAATATCTGAGTCGTAGAGTTATGTTGTGATGCCACGTCGTATTTACATATTGAGCATATTGTGTGTATGTTTGAAATGCTTGGTATGTGTGGGATCCGACAAACTAGTTGTTTATCCTTGGCAGCCTCTCATATGGGGAAATGTAGTCTCGTGCCTCCGGCGATAGTAGTCCTCTACAGCCGGTTCACGAGTCCTGCTAACCCAGACACTCTTGCTTGGACACTTGGCTGGCGGCATGTGTCTCCGCCGTTCCTATATCATCCCTTGAAATGTCACGCCGTGGTATTGAGTCTGCCTAGCCTGCTACAGCCGGGATACGAGTCTGTTAGCCAGTGCTACAGCCGAATACATCGTTGATGACCGACATGCTCGATGTGATTCATGTATGCTGTCCCCATGGGTTAGTGCGCTTTGGGTTCACGACTAGCCATGTCGGCCGGGTTCTTTGTCATATGGATGCTAGCGACACTATCATATCGTGAGCCAAAAGCGCATAAGCGGTCCGGGCCATGGTAAGCGACACCGTGGGAATACCGTGCGTGAGGCATAAAGTGATATGATGTGTTACATGCTAGATCGGTGTGACCTAGGATCGGGGTCTGACAAAGTAGTAGGAGGGCGTGTGAAATGAAAGTTCATTTCACCATGATTAACCTCGTCCTTCAGGGCATTTTATCGGGGCCCCAACAAATTCTTGAGCGTTTAAAAGCGCGTCTGGAGACTGACCCTGCGAGAAGAGGTTAGTTCCTTTTCTTCACCACCCACATCGAAGGGGTGGCAAAGAGTTCATCACTCTGCGAGCACCATATGAGAATGGTGGCATAGAGGTCAATCCATTTCGTTTCACATAAGAGGGGTTAGGGTAAGCATATGAATAAGCGAGAGAAATTCTTGAGTACTTATGAACATATTGGTTTGAAGAATAATGCACATATTCATAGCCCTTAGCTCTACCTGCGAAACAGAGTTATTAACACGATGATAATCATATGAGGACTTTGATCCTTTTGAGAATTTGATCCACGTGAGAATTTTTTCCGTATGAGGACTTGGATCCATATGAAGAATTTGGTCCATATGAAGAGTTTGATCTGAAGTTCCTATTCTTCACGGTGGTGTCATGAGGACATTCACGAAGACTTTCAAGGCATTTCTTGGGAACCAGATTTTCTTCATAGGGAACCGTTCCTGCAGTTAGTGCCAACATATCTAGCAAACACTTCACCATTCTGATTTTGAACAGTTTATAGTTGGAGTCAAATGACTCATCGGAAGAATCGAGAGATTAGCATGAAAATCGAGATAAGTTAGATGGATCAGCTGGAGGTCCTTTGCGACAACCCATGAGGTTTTGGGATCTTTTCGGGCTTCAATATGTTCCATCGACATTGAGTTTCCTCTCAAAGGCAATACCCTCTTTCCTAGGGTTCTGTTGAGGATCTTCTTTTAAGCACATCACAAAGAGTCGATGCCCTTTGAGGCTTTTGTACATGCACATCATATACAATTCCTTGACCCTGCATCGTCGGTGATACTAGCAATGTCCTCATATGAGGAATTAGTGATAGCGGTAGGTGAAGAATTTGTATCAATTGAATCATTTGAACATTCGGTGAAGAATTAGCGATTCACGTTCAATGCACTTTAAGCATGGAGGAACAAATTCTTCACGAGAAGCGCTGATTTGTTGAGCAAGTAATGAATCGCGCTCCTACGAAGATCTTCATAACTCACTCTTAGCTTCTCAAGATCTTGCTTTCTTTGAAGAAATTCATAAGAAAGTTTCTCATGATCGAGACAAGAGAGTGTTATGATGACCTTGAAGGCTTGTCAAACCTAGGCGAAGTCTCTGAAGATTTTCAGTCGAGGGCTTTAGTCGCGATCCATTTCTTCACCTAACATATCATCACTTTTATCTAGCATGTTTTGAACCTTTTCCAAGGCATGTAGTTGTTTGGTGGCAATGCAAACAAGTTTGGTATAGCTAGGTTCAATACCATCATCAGATCCATCATCCTCAGATTCACAATCACTAAATTCAGATGAGGAACATTCGGTTACCTAGACACCCTTTGCCATGAGACATGATCACGAGAAGATGATGATTACGGTTCAAAGTCATCGTTTTGAGAGATTCCTTGAAGTCCTCAAACCAAGGATCATAATGAGTTCGATGACCTTCATAGGCGTCGGAGATTCGGTCCCGGATAAACCGCATTGCAAAGATGCATAATGCTTGAATTCCTTTCTAGATAGGCAGGAGCAGATGATGTCGCCGTCATGATATCAAGATGAGTGTACTTGTGAATATCATCTGCGTTAAGCTGTTTTGCATAGATCAGTAAGACCAATTTGATGACGGTCCATAGCTCAGCTGTCCATTGCCATGAGCGCTTCCTCATAATGGCCTTCCACTTGGGATAATCAAGACCGTCAAAGATAGGACATGTCACTTTCTTCATACCTGCGGTCGACATAACTAAAACTCGGTGGTTAAACCAAAATCACACGAACAAGGGAGTACCTTGCTCGATACCAATTGAAAGTCGTTATATCGACTAGAGGCGGTGAATAGGTGATTTTATGAATTATTCAGAGAAATTTGCGGTGAGGAAATTCCTTAGCGAAAAACTACTTGCGGCGGAATAAGTACTCGAAGTAAGCATAACAGAATGCGGGCATGGTCATCATGATGAAATGAAGACAAGCGAAGAGTACGAAAAGCGTAAACACGAGGATAGCACAAGATGAAGACAAAGCGGTGAAGAAATTGAGCGAGGAAATTGAGAAAGTCTTGATCAAAGTCTTCAAACACGAGATATGAACAAACACTCAACACAATAAAGAGGAAATGAAAGGGTTGAGGAAATAGAACCGATAAGGTTGGTGAAGACAATGATTTGGTAGACCAGTTCAAGCTGCTTTGTCTCGGTTGTATGTCTGGTTGGAAGGTGATTATTTAAACTTCGAGGACACAGTCCGGACACCCGATCGGCTGAAACACGCAGCTCGGGACACCAAGTCCTCACCGTATTCTCCTTAAACTAAGGTCACACAGACCTCGTCCAATCACTCGTGGTAAGTCTTGAGCGACTTCCAAACCTTCACAGACTTGGTCACTCGGCGATCCACAATTCCTCTTGGATGCTCTAGACCATGGCCTTCTAACCGTCTGGAAGAAGCCACAGTCTTCAAAGGTAACAAGCGTCGGATCCACGGGATCAATCTCTTGATGATGCTCAATCACTTTGGGTTTATAGGGGTTTGGTTTTGGGTTTTCCTCACTTTCGATGATTTTCGCTCAAAGTCCTTTGAGGATGGGTTGCTCTCAAATGACAAGTGTCAAGTTCTCTCGGAGCAGCCAACCAGCTAGTGGTTGTGAGGCGGCTATTTATAGCCTAGGGAGCAGCCGACATGATAAGACATAAATGCCCTTCAATGATATGACCGTTAGGTGGATAGGATATTTTGGGACAGGTGACGCAGCACATCAGCATCGGAAATTTGAATATCAAATTCCTCGGGCTATCATGTTCCTCCTTTGTGTAGGCAATTCGCCTTTGGCGAATTCCTAACTCCTCGGTCGAACAAATTCCTCGGCGACGGAAGAGCTTCCTCTCATCCTTTGAAGAAATTGTTGAACTTGTATGAGATTTCAAAGGCTTCACTTGAAGGATTGGTAGGTGTAGGATTTTGAGTTGAGCATCACATGGAAATTTTTCCTTAGTATTTCCTCGACCCCTTTAACGATCACGGCGTTTCCTATGACTCAAGAAGAGAAAATGAAACTCTGAAAACAAAAGTCTTCACGCTTCATGTTCCTCGAATGAATACCAAGTCTTCAAGGTCACGCCAATTTCTTCACTTTCAAAGTCTTCAGAAAGTCTTCAAAATATCAAAGTCTTCAGTCGAAGAACTTCATTTTTAGGGGTACACTCACAAACGCATTAGTTCCTTAACCTATAAGTCTTCAATACACCAAAATCACTAAGGGGCACCAGATGCACTTACAGGCGTCAGCGTCTTCCGGGATGGGCGCGGTCAGGTCTTGCAGAACCGCGTCGAGAGGGTCATGAGCTCCCTCGCCGGAAGGCTTGCTATGACCAATGCGAGCACCTCCGTGGCGGTGCTTCCGCCCGCTCTCCAGCGAGGCGGCTCTTCGTGAACCACCACGTTGGTGGGGAGCAGCGTCGGCGGCAGGTGTCGAATCGACCAGCATCGGATCGGTGGAGCCCTCGGACTCCAGTCGGCGGCAGGCTTCGCCCGGCGACGTGGAGCTGCTCGAGAATGCCGCGAGCCTCTCGGGGCCGTCCGTTACTGCGTCGGATGCAGGCTCGTCGAAGAGGCGAACCTCGTCGACAAGTTGGCGAGCAGCTCGCCGCATAGCGACCTCAGCGCCATGCAGCGTCGGCGCGAACTCCATCTGGCGTCTTGGGCTATACTGCGCTTCGCCCGAGGAAGAAGGGTTCCCGTCGGGCAGGTCTCACGGGCGGCGGTGCCCTAGCCCCATGGTGGGCGCCAAATGTCGGGGTTGGGTGCGACATATGCCAAGGATGGCTTATCATGGAGGCGAGTAGAGCGTCACGGTGCACAGAAATGGGATGAGGCGAAGGCATGCACGCGGCGAATCTTACCGGCTTGGGGCTCTCAGAAATAACACCCCTCTGCTGCTCCATGAGGTCTCCGCATGATCACTATGGCAAAGTGTGTACAAGGTTGCTCCTTGAGCTGTTTGGGGTGAGGAAGGAGAAGGGCACGGCTAGCTCTTCTCTTCCTCCTATGTGTGTGTCTAGAACTATGAGTGTCCAACCCTTTGTATGGGTGCCCGGGTGGTTTATATAGGCCTCCCCGAAGTACAATAGTAATCCGGCTGGGGCGGGTCCCAGCCGTCGATCTCTAAGTCGCCGTCTTCTCCCGACTTTCCAGCATGGAGCCGACAGCCCTTGTTCGCCCATGGTAGAGTCTTGCCAGCTGCGGACTCTTAGCCCGTGCCTATAATGGCCTTGAGCTTGGTCATGGGATCATGGCAATAGTGCACGCCGCTGACAGGCGATCACTTGTTGCCACTCCTGTCTTATACAGTTAATGGCGCACGAGCCCGTTGGGAGGGGGCCGACTCTCGGGCCCGACTCCCAATGGGTCCGTCTTGGGTGCTATCGCCGTCTTGCACTCCCACCGACAGGCGGGTCCCGCCGTCTTCGGTCGTCTGAGACGAGGCCATCGTGGATGCGAGGATCTGCCCACAGGGCTGATGTCGAGGCAGCGTGCTTATGATGCGCGCGGGACGGAATCTCCGTCGATCTGGCTACGAGGCCATGCATCCTTTATGAATGGGGCGGGGAGGGGCTGCGGCCCCATCCGTCCGTCCGTAATCGCATTAATAGGAGGTGGTTGGAGTCGCGGGCCGACTCCTCAAAGCCGGCTTCTTCGGAAGTCGCTGGCTGGGAGTCGGCTTATCTCGAGGCCATCTCTGGGACTCGGCTGGGAGGGGCAGTCGACGGCTCTGCCGCCGACTCTCGGAAGGTGGCTCTTCGTCTTGGGGTCTTGAGGGGCGCAGTCTGCCCCGATGTTTTGAAAGGTCCGGGGGCTCGGGTTTGCCTACCCATGGCCCATTACTCCGACACGTCTATTAAAGAGTCTACGTGTCTAGTTTTGACGACCACATCGTCTACTTATGCTTCCACTATTTTGCCGATTTGGTTTTCCAGGCATGTCACGAATCATGCGTTGATCGTTGCACGGCGTTCTTAAGCCGAAAGGCATTGTGTTGAAGCGAAGGGCCGTATGGCATGATAAACCCGTTGCGGCTTGGTGGGACTCGGCCATCTTGATTTGGTGGTAGCGGGTATGCATCGAGGAAGCACAATGAGTCGTGTCCAGCGGTGGCGTCGATAATTTGATCGATCGCGGGGAGGAAGGGATCCTTTGGGCAAGCTTTATCGAGGTCTTTGAAGTCGGCGCATAAAGCGCCAGAGTTGTCCTTCTTTGGTACCATCACCAGGTTTGCTAGCCAGTCCGGGTGTTTTATTTCTCTGATGAATCCGGCCTCCAATAACAGGCTAGCTCCTCGCCCATAGCTTGTCGCTTAGGTTGGAGAAGCGCCGAAGAATGCCTTGACCGGCTTGAACCCTTTTAGAATGTTGAGGCTATGCTCGGCCAACTTGTGTGGGATTCTGGCATATCGATGGGTGCGGAGAATATATCGATTCTTGCTGGGAACTCCTGTAGTCGGCATCCACATCGGGGTTTAGCGTGCCCCAATTGAGGTTGTTTGGTAGGGTCCATTGGGTGGACTTGGAATTTGACTATTTAAATCCGCTGGTTTGAAAGAGATGGACTTGGATCTCTTGTCGAGTATCACATCGTCCCTGTCCGCGATCGGCGTGGCGCTTGTTAACTCCTCTGCCGCTAGGGCTTCGCATAGTGCCTCAAGGGCTAGTGCAGCTGTTTTGTTTTCGGTGCGAAGCGCTATGTCCGGATCACTAGCTAGAGTGATGATTCCATTGGACCCAGGCATTTTGAGCTTCATGTACCTGTAATGGGGTATAGCTTGGAAGATCGTAAATGCCTCCCGCCCTAGAAGGGCATGGTATCCGCTACTGAACGGGGCCACTTGGAATGTTATTTCTTCGGACCTGTAATTATCCGGTGTGCCGAATACCGCATCTAGTGTGATTTTCCCAGCGCAACGTGCCTCCCGACTAGGGATGATTCCTCTAAAGGTTGTGCTGCTTTGCTCAATGCGGTTCCAGTTTATTTCCATTTTGTGAAGAGTTTCCTCGTAAATGAGGTTTAATCCGCTGCCGCCGTCCATGAGCACTTTGGTGAGCCGAAAGACGTCCACAATTGGACTAAGGACTAATGCGGCTGGTGCTCGGTCTGTTCGGCGTTTAGGTTCGTCACTGGAATTGAAGGTGATAGCCGTTTCGCTCCATGGATTTATTGCTGCCACTTGGTAGATCTCAGCAAGGCTGCGGAGTGCTCACTTGTGCCAATTATTTGATGCTGTCGGCGTTACAGGAGCAGGGGTCCCCGACTTGCACACTGCGACTGCTGGCGTGGCTCGAAAGAGGCCAGCACAACCCATCTTCATCAGCATAGCTCAAGACCCTCGCGAGGGCCAAACTGGCGAGGCGGATGACAAGGAGCTTCCTCGAGCCGACATCTGTTTGATTGCAACAAGACCAAGACCAATAGCAGTGGAAGGAGTCATCGTGGAGCCCAGCGGGCGTCATCACGAGCCTTTGGCGGCGAGGACCAACTTTAGTCGGGATAAGTGTACCCTGTTCCCTTCAAAATGGCCAATTGTTGGCGCCCTTCCGCTCAATATTTGGGAGGAGGCCAGGGGCCTTAGCCTATAAATAGGAGTAGCCACCCACGAGGTAGGGGATCTGAGATCGGAATCCTCATCAAGGAACCCGATAGCTAGAGGCGTGAACACCACCTAGCAGTTCATCGCACCCGCCAAGAAACAGACCCTCATGAGGCTGTTCTTCCTTGTGTGTTCCTCATCAGCCCAGAGGCAATCCACCACAGCACACTTTGGGTAAGGGTATTCCACCAAAATGGTGGCCTGAACGATATAAATCTCGTTTCTCTTGTGCTGTTCGTTTAGTAGTTTAGGTCCCACCTATTGGCGAGGCGAGGCGGTGGAGGTTGGATCTCCGCGCACCCAGTGTTGAACCTCAAGGTGCGGAACCCGAAATCCGACATTTGGCGTGCGGTAAAGTGCGCGAGAATCCGCCTTCCGTCGCCTCGTTCTTCCCAGACCACGCAACCATGTCCGGCGCTCGTCGGGCTCGCACCAGCGAGCCACCATCGCCTCCGTGTCGCCGGGCGGCTTCGGCGGCGGCGCCCTCGTCGTTCCTCACCGCCCGCTGCCAACACCGCCCACTTTCGCCCGTGGGTAGCGGGCAGCAGCGAAGCATCGTCCCTAGCTCCTCGGCGACCTCTGCGAAGGAGCGCGCAGCTTCCTCGTCACCCGCCCGTCGCGCCGGTTCCTCCGGTCGTCGCGGCCCTCTGGCGGCTCGCGGCGCCGCCTTCCGGCCGCCATGTCAAGACATTACGTCCGCGGGTCAGCGCTGCCTCCGCGGCGAGTGGCTCCCTCGGGCTGGGCGCAACCGTCGGTGGGCTGACCTTGACTCTCGGGACCACACCACCAACTCGGCGGCTCGGGTGCGCTCCCCATGCTGCACACCCACCATCTGCCGGATTCTTTGTCACGGGACCCTCATCATTGCGGCGCCGGCCTCAACGTACTCTCGGTCGAGGCCTTCAACCTCCTCTGCATACCCGAGGGGCTGCAGCTGCCGGCCTTTTTGAGCGTGGGAGGAGGGTCATCCACTCCTTGGGGCAAATCCGGCTTCGGTGACCTTGACACCTCTGAAAACTTCCGCGGAACTGGTGCGACCGACGCCGCCCCATCGGCCTCCCTACAATGCCATCCTTGGTTATCAGCATTGGCCAAATTCATGGCCATAACCCACCGGGTACAACCTCATGAAGATGCAGGGAGCAGCGGCGTCCTCAGCATGCCGGGGATCTGAAGGTGCTTTGCGGCGCTCAGAGCTCACCCTCAAGGCGGCGGCCGTGGCGCAGCCGCCCGTCTGAAGACCTCAAGCCCAAGGGGCTGCGCCGACCAGAAAAGCGATTGTTCACTCAAGACAAAGGCGGAGACCAGCGGATACACAGTCGGCGAGGGCGGGTCCTAAGCGCCACCTTCACCATAGGCGCCAACCTCGAGCACGAGCAGGAGGAAGCCCTTGTCAAGTTCACGCATGCGAACAAGAAGGTGTTAAGCACAGGAGCCCGATCAGGTGGCGGGGATCCCGCAGGCGTAATAGAGCACCACCTCAGCGTATGCCCCAGCGTGCGTCTGTGAAGCGAGAAAAGCGAGAAGGCAGTCCAGCGAAAAGCAGGCCTTCATCGTCCAAGAGACCCACAAGCTAGAAGCAGCGGGGTTATTCGCGGTCGATATCCAGATTGGCTGGCCAACCCGTGGTGGTGCCAAAGAAGGGAGAAAGGGCGCATGCGTGTCGACTTCACCAACCTCAACAAAGCATGCCGCGAGATCCGTTCCGCTCCCTCGCATCGACCGGATCGTCGACTCCACCGCGAGTGTGACTGTTATACTTCTTGGGCGCCTTTTCTGGTATCACCAAATCAAGATGGCGGTGGAAGGCGTGGAAAAACGGCCTTCTAACCCGTGTGGAGTGTCTTGCTATACATGCATGCCATTAGGAGCTCGCAACACGGCGGCAACCTTCCAGTGCTCATGCACATCACCTTGGGCCCACAGCTCGGGAAGAATGTGGAAGCTTCGTCGGCGACATCGTGGTGAAGTCTCATGAGGCCAAGACCTTGATACAAGACCTGGAAGAAACCTTGCGAGCCTCAGCAGGTGAGCACTGCGACTCAGCCGGAGAAGTGTGTGTTTGGAGTTCCCTCGGGCAAGCTCCACAGGTTTCCTCGTGTCCCACCGAGGCATCGAGGCCAACCCAGAAAAGGTCAAAGCAGTTGAGGGCATGAGCCACAAAGACCCTCGAAATCACGAGAAGCTCACGCAGGCGTGCGGCTTGGGCGTTTCATCTCCCGATTGGGGGAGGCGGCGCTGCCTTTCTTCCGGTGATGAAGAAAAGGGCCCTTGAATGGGTGAAGAGGCCGACAAAGGCGTTCAAGACCTCAAGAGGTACTGACCAGCCCTCCGGTGATGGTGGCCCAGCGCCCTTAAGGCCCTTGGTACTCTAACTTCGCCGCCCTCCCTACTCCGCTAAGCGCAGCTCTGGTGGCGATTAGGGAGGAGCGTCGAGCCAAGACCACGGCGGCCACGAGCTAAACAAGACCGAATCAGAAGGAACTCACGAAGCCAGCACATAATGGAAGAAGATCAGGCTGTCACAGCGAGCACACCAAAGGCGGGAGGCCCCCATCCAAGCACCCGGCTTGGGGCGCCGTCGCCTCGGGAGGCACAGCTTCGGAGGGCGCCACCAGCGCCAGCGCCCCTAGCCTCGTCGAGCACCGGTGTGCCCGTCGGCCGCGGTGTTCACGGGATCACGAGGGCACGGTACCCATGCCACGAGCTCCTCCTCGCTGTTGGTGGCCAGCGCATGGCTGCGGCACTACTTCGAGGTCATCAATCAAGGTTGTCTCGGCATACCCACAGAGGGTGCTTAGGAGCTAACTTTCGGTGGAAGGTCGCCAGTGGAACATTGAGATGCAAGCATTCCACTCGAGTTCGGCACCACGAGTCATCAAGGGGCAGCGGCAGATTCGTGGCGAATGGGCAGAAGCACCGGGCCTCGGGGCGGCGAGATCGATCCCTCTCCCTAGGAAGCGGCGCGGAAGGTTGGGTCATGTACTTGACGGGCGTTCTCGAGACGAGCGGCTGGGGCTGGGCGATGCTCATATCTCCCTTCGAGGACAAGCTCTACTATGCCGTGCAGCTTTGTTTCCAGCATGGCGAGAAGGTCTCAACAATATAGCAGAATACGAGGGCTGATAAGCGGGTGCGAAGGCTGCCATTGCCACAGGGGTGAAGCGCCTTACCATCAAGGGGCGATTCGCAGCTCCTCGTCAATTTCTCCAACAAGGTGTCACGAGCCAAGAGATGAACACATGGAGGCCTACCTTGCGGAGGTCCGTAGGATGGAGAAACAGTTACGGGGTTGGAGCTGCGGCCGTGCCCAGCACCAATCAAGAGGCGGCGACATCGCAAAAAGAGCCTCCGGGAGGTTACCACAGGAGCCGGGCATCTTTGAGGCGGCTCTTCAAACCTCAGCCTGCGCCATTATCAAGCACAGCACAGCCTCGGGAGGCTCCTCAGCCACTGCCTCGGGAGCCCGGCCGTGGCCCGGCCTCGAGAACACGTCTGCTCCTAACGATGGAACCTCGAGAGGAGTCTTTGGATCCGAAGCTCAAGAGTTACTTAGCGCGTGGAACTTTGCGGGAGAAGGAGGAGGAGGCGAGGCGTGTGGCGCGGCAAGCCACGACATCTGACATCATGGATGGAAGCTCTCTGAAGCGACCGAGCAGCGTATCCTGCGGCTGCATCACCGAAACAGGGAAAGAACTGCTGGCGGATATACATGGCGGAGATTGTGGGCACCATTCGCCGTCACGGGCCCTCGTCGGCAAAGCGTTCAGCGGTTTCTATTGGCCCACCGCGCTCAATGGCCTTCTCGAACTTCGTGAAGGCTTGCGAGGCTTGCCACAAGCAGATCCACCAGCCAGCGGAGTGCGCAAACCATCCCCTCACTTGGCCATTCAGCGATGCAGGGCTGGACATTACAGGCCCTTTTCCTCGGGCGCCCGAGGCTATCGCTACCTCTCGTCGCCGTGGACAAATTCACCAAAGTGGGCGAAGTCGAGGCCGTCCGCGCCATCCCGCTGGTTCTGCGGTCAAGTTCATCAAGGGCATCGTGAGCGGTTGGTGCGAACGCATCATCACCGACAGCGGTTCGCGATTCACGGTAACCTTTTAAAGCGTCTTGCGCTAACCTTGGGGCGTAGATATGCTACGCTTCGGTGGCGCACCCCGCAGCAATGGGCGGGCGGCGGGCCAGCGCAGAAGGTCTGAAGGCCTCAAGACCGGGGCGTTCAAGAAAGCTGGAGGCCTGCGGCGAGGCTGGTATAGCGAGCTTCCGTCCGTGTGGTGGTCCATCCGCTGCAACCATAACCAAGCCAGCTGGAAGACCCCTTCTTCCTGGTCTCTGGGCAGCGGTCCTCCCTCACGAGTCAGCGTCGATCCGCGTGGGTCCCGGCGTTCGATGAAGCAGCTGCGGGGCGCTATCGCGAGGGGCGACCCTTGTCTTTGGGAGGAGCACCGTCGAGAAGCTGCGCTGCTGCGGCAAAGGTACCAGCGAGCACTCCAGCGATACCCTGCGCAACATCCGTCCCGAGAACTCTCGGTAGGGGACCTCGTGCTCAGCAGGTCCTCTCTGGGAGGGACTGCATAAAGCTCTCGCATGTGGGAGGGCCCGTTCAAGGTTGTTCATGTTTCGGGCCTGGCTCCGTGCGCTTGGAGACTCAAGAGGAGTACCTATCTGAGAATCGTGGAACATCCGGCACCTCAGGAGGTTTACCCTAAAGGCCAGTGCACATGAAGAAGGCAAATGCTGTGAAGCTCATCTTTTGGAAAAGGCCCGGAGCACATGAAGAAGCGAATGCTGTGAAGCTCATATTTTTGGAAAGGCCGGAGCACATGAAGAAGGCGAATGCTGTGAAGCTCATCTTTTGGAAAGGCCCGAGCACTGTGAAGAAGCGAATGCATGTGAAGCTCATTCTTTTGGAAAAGGCCCGAGCACATGAAAAGCGAATGCTGTGAAGGTGTCGCGTGCAGAAGGGCCGGGCCCGTGAAGAGACAAGCGCCCGTGAAGCTTCGCTTCGGAGAAGAAAGGCCGGAGCTTGTGAAGAGGCAAGCGCTGTGAAGCTTGCTTCCCGGAGGAAAGGGCCGGAGCCGTGAAGAGGGCAAGCGCCCGTGAAGCTTGCTTCGAGAAGAAAACCAGGAGCATGTGAAGAATAGCCTTTGTGAAGCTTGCCGCCCGTGACACTCTCACGTAATAATGAGTTGGGGCTGTACCGCCCGAGTCTCAAGTGCGGCCTCGGGCCACTGGGGCTCCCTCCCTCGCCCAGATGGCAGCACTTAGCTCCAGTTGGTGAGAAGGCGTCGAACACTAGACTAGGTGACAGATGGCGGCTTTTTCATTTTCTTTCTGCAGTTGACTAGTTATTCCCATTTGGAGTTTTTATCGAAACTATCGCCTTCTTTTGGTCCGTGGTTCTTGATCTTTTTAGCTCTCTGCCTCGATTTCTCTTGCGTGGGGACTCATGGCGGAGAGCCTCGGGAGCCCAGCGGCGTTCCTGCCTATCGCTCAAGTTTTGGCCACCTGGTCCACAGGCTGGAGCACCCCTCGACCATGCCTCACGGGTAGCTGCGCGAACACGGGGCTGGATCGATCGCCCAGCCACCCGGCTGGAGTTCACTTGCTAATGGGCGTACAGAGAAAGAGCGATGTCGGGATAACAAAAGCGTTACAATAATTAGCAGCGTTAACCTAAACCGCCCACGGGGCCACACATTGTTGCCTTTTTTGCGAAGGAGAAAAGAAAGGAAAAGGACAAAAGCAGGTGATGCACGCCCCGTGCCGGCCCTCTTGGAAGGCTCGAGCTGTCTCCGGAGCTCAGGCGGACTCCCTCTCTCGCTTCACGGGCGCTGCGGCCAGCGGACCGCTGCCACCCCCAAGCACGTCTTGTGGCGTGGGGGCTGGCATGACATTCTTGGAAGAATCACCACCGAAGAAGAGCTGGTGAAGTGTGAGAGTCACGAGCATCGCCGGCCGCCCGCGCCTGCCCTCTCCATCACGCCCGAGGCTGAGTCCTCGGCGGTGATCGTCGTCTTGAGGCAGCACCCCATGCAGCGACCGTCTTCCCGAACACCCTCACGTAGAGGTGGCGTCGCCGTCGTGCTTGAAGTGCAGGGAACACCGGCGGCGAACCCGCATGTGCCGGTGACGTCTGCCGGCCGGCGGGTCGAGAACAGGTTCCCGTGGCGAGACCTCGGAGAAGCCCAAGCCCGGCTGCGGCAATATCCGCTGGGCGAGGCCGCCCAAAGGCGCCATCACGGGAGCTCACCCAGGAGGAAGCGCGAGCTGAATCCGGGCGCGGATGGCTCCTCCGCCCTCACCATGAACTCCAGCGGCGCTTGGCGGCATGGGCGCGGCCTCGGGGGCAGCGGCAGGGCGCCCTCCGACCATGGCCAGCCGCTCGTCGCCATCTTTGAGCCTCCCCCCGGCGCGGGGGACCCGCCGTGGAGGCGGCGGGATGCTGCGAGGCGACCTCGACCACGCTTAGGCGGAGGAGAGGAAGACTCGACTGGCGGCCTTCCCTTCTCTCTGACCCGAGAACTTCCTTGGTGGAGCCATGGAGAAGAAGGAGAGACAAGAAAGGATAGACTGGAAGGGCGCGCGCCGTTCCATACTGATAGCTAGTGAAGGCCAACCGTCGGCCTCCACGATCACCGGTAATCATGACCGACTCTGCATGCAGGGACTTGTCGAATCCGGGTGGTTACGAGGCATCGTGGGGAAGCGATCTTGTCATCGTCCAATCAACCGCCACTTGCGTCGCCCAAGGCCGTAGGCTGTTAGGGTGTAACGCCCTCGATGCGACTATATCTCCCGATGTCGAAGCACGACTTAGAGCATAACCGCATTGAAAGCAATGTCATAAGTGAGGTAATCTTCACACAACCCATGTATTACATAAGGAAAGAGATACATAGTTGGCTTACAATCGCCACTTCACACAATACATGAGTAAAACATTACATCATCTGAGACACAATCAAGGTCCGACTACGGAACCAAAATAAAAGAAGACTACCCCAAATGCTACAGATCCCGATCGTCCCAAGCTGAGCTCCTCTTGATCATTGAAACAAAACAACACAATGAACAAGATCTTCATCGAGCTCCTCCTTGAGCTCGGATGTATCCTCACTGCAGTATCATCGGCACACTGCAAACTGGTTTTGGAAGTATCTGTGAGTCACGGGGACTCAACAATCTCACACCGAGATCAAGACTATTTAAGCTTATAGGTAGGGACGAGTAGTGAGGTGGAGCTGCAGCAAGCGACTAGCTTATCTGGTGGCTACAATGCAAAAAGAAGGCGAGAAGAAAGCAAGGCGCAGTCGAACAACTATGATCAAGAAGTGATCCTAGAACAACCTCGTCAACATAACTCCAACACCGTGTTCACTTCCCGGACTCCGCCGAGAAGAGACCATCCAGTTACACCTTGATTGATGTATTTTAAATAAAGGTCAACCGGGTTTTCTACAACGGACATTAACAAATTCCCATCTGCCTCATAACCGCGGGCACGGCTTTGAAAGATAGTACCCTGCGGGGTGTCCCAACAGCCCATTATAAGCTCTCACGTCAGCGAAGGATATTCCTTCTCCGGGAAGACCGATCGGTCTCGGAATCCGGACTACAAGACATTTCGACAGCAATAAAACAAGACCAGCAAAGCCGCCCGATGTGCCGACAAATCCCGATAGGAGTCGCACGTACCTCGTTCTCGGGGCACACCGGATAAGTCAAGCTCTGAGTAAAACCAAGCCTCGAGTTTCCCGTGGTGGCCCATGGTCCTCTCCGGTTGGGACCAACACTTTCGGAGGAGCAACGGCCGGGGGCTAAAAATAAAGATGACCCTTGAGTCTGCGGGACCCAAGGAAGGGAGTATATGTGGTAGGTAGTCAAATGGTAAAACCAAGGTTGGGCCTTCTTTGGAGGAGTCTTATTCAAAGCGAACTGTCAAGGGGTCCATAAATCACCCAACCGTGTAAGGAGCATAAAAATCCGGGAACATAATACCGATATAGCGGAAACTAGAGCGGCGAAGTGGAACAAAACACCAGGCATAAGGCCGAGCCTTCACCCTTTACCAAGTATATAGATCGTTAATTAAATAAGATATATTGTGATATCCCAACAAGTAAACATGTTCCAACAAGGAACAACATCTCCATGTTCAACAAGGATCAAACTTCATCTTCTGCAACTAACAACGCTATAAGAGGGGCTGAGCAAAGCGGTAACATAGCCAAACAACGGTTTGCTAGGAAAGGATGGTTAGAGGTTTGACATGGCAACATGGGAGGCATGATATAGCAAGCCCGGTAGGCATCGTAGCATAGGCATAGCAAAGGCGAGCAACTAGCAAGCAAAGATAGAAGTGATTTCGAGGTATGGTCATCTTGCACGAAATCCTGCAAGGAAGAAGAACGAGTCCATGAAGAAGACAAGCGGACGAAGAGAACAGGCTCGGCCTTGCCAAGCAGCTCGAGGACAAGGAAGTAAGTAATACCTTATTAAATAATACCTTATAGAAAGGATTTGGTTGCAAAAATGACAGGACTACATGGGTATTGTAGGGGCCGCGGCGAGTGGTGGCGACCCTAAGGAAGCGGTGTCCGGCCGCGAAGAAGCGGCAGCGGAGGGCACCAGCGAAGAAGCAGGAGGCGGGTGGAAGTGCGGCAAGAGCTCGGCTCTCGTGGAAAAACACGAGTTTGGAGCGGTCGAAGACTCGAGTCGAGCTTGCCTCGGCTCTTGAGAGTGCCAAAGCAGCTAAGGCGAAGCCAAAAAAGCCCTCAAGAATTGAATCATTAAAGAAGATGCGGCGGGTAAGGCATTCTTTATGCAAAGCAAGCATGTGAAAGTGATTATCTATTACTTACCGAATCGGAGCTCTCGGGAGCATAGATCTGCCCGTGGTGTATGCGATCTGCCGCGTTCTACCGCGCCAAGGAGGGCTCGGCGGAAAAGGTGTTCTGGTCTCGGTATCTTTGAGCGGACATCAGTGCCTGGCGACCAGTGAAGCAGCTGGTCGAGCTCCACAAGGTCGCCGAACAGGCCATGAAGGGCCTCATAATTGGGTGGCCATTGGAAGCCATGCAGGAGCTACCGGGCTAGTCGCGGTGGTGGGCCTTTGTCCATGGATTGAAGTCATCAGCGCTCCGTCTGCATTGAAGGTGCCCGTCGGGCCTTGCCCATGCTAAAGTGCTGGGGCAAGCTGGATCTTGAAAGCTTGTGCCGGACGGGCACGAAGAACAGGAACATAGCAAGCCAAAATACTATGAGGGCGTCTGAAGGTGCCGCCTTATAGCGGGTGAATGCTCAAAGATGTAATTTTTAATAGACTCGCATTTGTTATCACATGCGCTGAAAACTTGTTCATATCCGCTAAGCAGCTTGTAATTTAAAATATTACCTTACGTGCGGCCGTTTATCAAATTTGAGAGATGGCAGTCGTTGGCTTCAGCCCCCATGCCACGAGTCTTTGGGTGTTGGGATAAACTTGGCGCTCTTGTTCCCATTCTTGGGTCCTTCGAGGGAGGCGCTCAACGCGAACAAGGCAACGGACTATAGTGCTTGAACACTCTCTTAGCCATAGAATTCTATAATTTTAAATTTCGTGAAGCCCCTAGTATCGGAAGACCGAGTTGAGGCGCTATCCATGCCTTGGCGGACAATGCCGACTCCTCGCTCTAAGCGGCATAAGTCTTTAGGGACCGAAAAAACCTCTCGAACAGGCCCGGCTCTCGCCCTATCATGATGGTCAGGTTTAGCTTTCTCCCTTGAGGGTGCTCAACCCAGCTCAAGGGGCACAATGTCGCTGTGGTTCTCGGCGCTACCTTAGCGATATAGAACGTAGGTACCAAAACATGGGGCAGGCAAAGCCAACTATTGACCCAAGACATGATTGAGACGATGCATATAATGCTATAAGTTAGGGTGCCGCACTTGTGAAAGTGTTGGGACTTCACACCATATTTTGGGTGCCAAGCCATACCAAAGTGTAGGTGCAACATGTCATGAATGAACATATATATAGATAAAGAAAGGTGCAATAATAAAAAGCTATGTATTGTTTATTCAAAAAGTACAATGAAAGAGAATGATACAAATAGTCACGATAAGCAAGGATGGGACTATTTAACATGTCCCCTCGGGGGTAAGCTGCAGGATGGTATGTAAAACAGGTATAATGCTCGTAGTAGAGACCACTGGACACTCGGCGTAACTACGCTTCGGCTGTTGCATCGTGAGTTCGGCAATTCTAGTGCGGACGGGGCTTCTGAAGCGGAGTCTGAAAGTAGAGAAAAGAAGAAGAAAAAGAATGACAATCAGGGGCCCCAGTGCGGTTGAGCGCATGCAGGCGTGCGTGGTCGTGCCCCTCCTTATGCCCATGGTATCTCCGGCGTAGTTATACGCGTAATCGCGGCGAATTCGCGAGGCTGGGGTTGGGGCGGATTACTCTGGCGATGCTCGGATCGTGCCGGCGGTCTTGTTGTGGAATTTACCGGTAGCGTTGCGGTGTCGGGCGTTTAATAGCGGACTCGAAATTCTGTGAAGCTGCTTTGCACCTCCTCGCGAGGGCGCCGTGTGCTCCTCCGTTCGGAGGCGTTCGGTGTTTCCATTGACCGTGATTACTCCTCGGGGCTGGCATCTTGAGCTTGAGGTATGCGTGGTGCGGCACGCATTGAACTTTACAAATTGGTTCGTCCAAGCGGTGCGTGATAGCCGCTGCAAGCAGGACTATGTCGAAGATTAACTCTTAACGGAAGTTATCCGGGATCCGAAGACCACTTGAGTGTGGCGAGCCTGTACAATTGGCCTCTACACGGTATGGCGCCTTTAAAGGTTAGTCTTTGTGTTTTAATCCTTGAGGGTCTATGCCCATTTTGCTTTTATCACGATAGAGCAGTTCGAGCTGCTACCGCCGTCCATCGGGACTCTAGTGAGGTGAAATCCGTCGATGATTGGGTCAGAACCAATGCGGCGAATCCGCCGTGGCGGATGCTAGTGGGGTGGTCCCTTGATCAAGGTGATGGGCGGGAGGACCATGGGTTGAACTTTGGGGCGGCTCCATCGCATATCGTCCCAGTGCATGCTTCCGCTCCCTTTTGGGTATGTGGGTTGCGTATATCATGTTCACCGTCCGCACTTGTGAGGAAGCCCTTCATCCTCTATTGTTCGTGACAGGGCTCCTCTACGTCATCGCTATGCAGCCTTGTCATTGAGTTCGCATTTAACTTGCCTGCTGTTTGAAGACCCAACAATCCCTGTTGGTGTGGTTGGCTGGTTTTTCGGAGGTGCCATGTATTTGGCATGCGGCGATCAAGTCCAAGTGGGCCAGACCTGAGTATTTCTTTTGAATGGCTTTTCGCTGGCGGGTTTAGAGCCTCTAAATCCGGCATTGGTCTTGTATCTTCACATTACGCCGTGTCACGGTAACTTGCTGTTGTGTGTGACCTGCCATTGCTGTCCTTGGTATCCGAACTACGGGGTTTTGGTCAAGTTGTTACTCTGAGCTAGCCAACTGTCTCTCCACAAAAGCGGGTCATGAGTGTTGTGAGGGCTGCCATGGATTTCGGCTTTTCTGTCCTAGGTGCCGGGCAAGCCACTCGTCGCGGATGTTATGTTTGAAGGCTGCAGGGCCTGCATCCGGACAGTCAGCGATTTGATTTTTCTTGGTTAGGAACCGTGTCCAGAATTATGCGGCGATTCTTCGCTCTTGAATTATGTGGCTGAGGTCATGGCGTCGGGTGGTGCGTATGTGCCCTGAAGTTATCAAGGAATCGGCTTCAGGTCCTCCCAACAACCAATTGATTCTGTGGCAAGCATTAAGCCAATGCCGAGCTGGTCCTGCTTAGTGGGAGGTATTTGATGGCGTGTAGATCATTGGCCATGTGGATATGGAGGAGGTAGTCCTCGATCCAACCGCGGGATCTGTTGTGCCATCGTATGATTCGATGTTCTGGGTTTGAAACCCTCGGGTTTTGATGATCCATCGCCGTGCGTGAAGCATAGTGGGTGTCTTGCGCCTTTGTATTGAGCTATATCCGGCGCAGCTCAAATGAGCTTTGTCTCTTGTGTTGGCGGCGGAATTGCTGTATCCGGCGTGCGGTTATCATCACGTGTGGTGACGCCCACAGCGATCCATAGATCGATCTTGTTTGCCTTGCCTTGTTTCGGCGGCGGCGAGTGCGGCTTGAATGGAGGTCTAGAGGCCTCTCTGTCGCGACTGCAGGGTGGCGGTCGGCGCATCATCTTGGCCCAGTGATGTAGGTTTGGGTGCTTCTTCCTCTAATTGGGGTAGCAGCCTGCGTTTTAGGTATCTCTTGGAGGCGTTCGAGTTCGTACTCTTGGTGCAAGGACTTGATCCATCGCTAACAGAGTCTAGTCGCTCTAAGCTGTTGCTTTCTTGAGGCTGCTTGCGGCCATAACCTGCGTTTGAAAGCAGCTCTGTTGGCGGGATCCTCGAGCGCGACAAATTCGTCGTCGTCGAGGCTTGCCTCATCTTGGAGGGCATATAATTATCGTCCTCCACCTCCACATCTTCCGCTCTATCATGAGGCTGGCTTCTCCCTCCTCTGTCTGAATCCTGCTGGAGGGGTTGTCTTCACTTGTCCAGGGTGTTATTATCTCCGTCTGGGAATCACCGTTTTGCTATGGCGGGATTTAAGCGGCGCTTGTGCCAGCTCAGGCTTTTCTTGGAGGGTCATCCCCATTGTTCCATCGCCGTTCCCATCTTTTGGGATGTCCACCATGTATATGTCATATGATGAGGTGGCCTTCCATTGCCACAGTGGCGCTTTGGTTCTTGAGTCGTCTCGGCATCATCGTCCATACGTCGATGTCTTGGTCAATCGAGCATGTCGGTTAAATCATGGCAATGTGGCTACAAAGTGGGTGGTGGGTGGCGTTGAATTTCTTAGTCGTCATCCGCAACCTTCTCGACCGTGGTCCGGCGGGCTCTCGATAAAGAGACTTTAGTGAATTCAGGATGTCGCCAAAGGCGAGTCTTTGAAAGATGTCATGGCAGTGAACTCCATGACGGCGCAATGATTCGATTAGCGATCTTGGAGAGGTTGGTCGGGAGGAGTCGGCACCTGGAGTCACGGGATTACATAAAGGACAGGGATGGTGTTTGGCTCAATCGCCGTAGAGATCGTAGCCCCGAGGTGGTGTCCAGCCACTCGTCCTCGATCATGAGTCGGCTCCGAGCTAAGTCGAGCGGGCCTGCAGTCGACTTCGGGGCCTTGTTGGCGTGAGCTAGATCGTGCCCTCCGAGGAGCAGTCTTGGCTGGCGCTTGGCGTGCTCGAATCGTTGAAGATCAAGTCTCCGGATGTCGGCGTGTAGTTCAAACTCCCAAATCTGACCGGATGGCTAGGCGTAGCTTTCGATCTGCTCGGATGGCCAAGTGAATTAGCCCGCGGTGCAAAGCCGCCCGAATCACGAATCTGTCGAGGAGAAAGTCTCACCACAGACCCGCGTCGTTGTTATGATGATCAAAGGATCCATCGGGCCTAAAGATGGCGGCCTGAAAGGAACTCTCAATGAAAGCACCAATGTCGGTGTGTCAAAACCGGCGGATCTCGGGTAGGGGTCTGACTGTCGTCTAAGCGGATGGTAACGAGACAAAGGACACGATGTTTTTACCCAAGTTCAGGCCTCTCGATGGAGGTAAAACCCTACTCTTGCTTATTAATATTGATGATATGGGTAGTATAAGAGTGGATCTACCACGAGATCGGAGAAGGCTAAACCTAGAAGCTAGCCTATGGTATGGTTGTTGTTAGTCCTCTGGACTAAACCCTCGGTTTATATGACACCGGATAGGGTTGGGTTACCTGAGTCGGTTTAGCGGTAGGAGATCTACATACGTCTGTAAGCTTGCCTTCAAGCCAAGGAAAGTCCCATCCGGACACGGGACGAAGTCTTCAATCTTGTATCTTCATAGTCCGAGAGTCCGGCCAGCGGTGATAGTTGGCTATCCATACCCCTTGAGGACTCCCTCACGGGCTAGCAGCGAGGCAATGAAACTCTTCACGGAACAAGCGTGAAATCGATATACATGGATGTGATCAAGGCCAAGCAGAATCACTATGTGGAAGTACACTACATTGACATGCATTGAGGCGGGACAAGCTTGCAGTGAGTACTTTGGAGGCCTTGGATCTAGTAGAGCAGTTAGCGTTGAGCACTTGCTCACCTTCCACAGGATTTTGATCCGAGAGGTCATCACCACAGTTCTTTGCTTAGTCCATTTCGGCACTGATGATGCAAGGACCATGACTTGGATGACTAATGGTGCTGTATGGTGTTAAAAACCGGTGGCGGATCTCGGGTAGGGGCCTGAATTGTGCGTCTAGGATGGTAACATGAGACAAGGGACACGATGTTTTACCCAGGTTCGGGCCCTCTCGATGGAGGTAATACCCTACTCCTGCTGATTAATATTGATGATATGGGTAGTACAAGTAGATCTACCACAGATGAGAGAGGCTAAACCCTAGAAGCTAGCCTATGGTATGATTGTCGTTAGTCCTCTACGGACTAAAACCCTTGGTTTATATAGACATCGAATAGGGTTAGGGTTACCTGGTCGGTTACAATGGTAGGAAATCTACATATCCGTATCGTAAGCTTGCCTTCCGCCAGAGAAAGTCCCATACGGACGGGGCGATGTCTTCAATCTTGTATCTTCATAGTGCGGAGTCAGACCAAGATGATTAGGACATCCGGACACCCCTAGTCGAGGGACTCCCTCGGTAGCAAATAGTGGAATCCACGACATCTACGCATTGTGTGAGGCGTGAGGAGAATCTGATGGCCCTAGTGGCTTCTTGGGGAGCATTGTGCCTCCACACGCTCTAACGGAGGCGTACTTCCCTCAAAGGAAGGAACTTGATAACATCCTCGTCTCCACGGCTCCACTCTTGGTTATCTCATCCCTTTACTGTGCAAGCTTACTTGTGTTTTATTCATTGCTTGCTTGTGTGGTTGTGTTTGTTGCATCATATAGGTTGTCCACTTAGTTGCATATCTAGACAACTTACTTTGATGCAAAGTTTAATTAGTGAAAAGCTAAAATTGTTAGTTGCCTATTCACCACCCCCCCTCTAGTCCTATATCGATCCTTTCAATTGGTATCGAGACTCATCTCTTTTTAGGAATTTACCGTCAAGAGTATGGTTGATGTCGTAGATGATGTGGGAGAGCACTCGGTGCGAATCTGATATCATCTACGGAGATGAGAGTAACTCGATCTCCGTGAGGAATTCAATGTGGCGTTGGACACATTGAAAACCTCCATGATGACGAGTCAAGGACATGTTTAAGGATTTCTTAGAAGGGCCAAACTTTCCTGCCTTGATGAAAGTGGGTGATCCTAACAGGAGAGGATGCTAACCCGACAAGGGGAAGCTACTAGTGAAAAGCTCCTATGTCTAGTGGTAAAAATGGCACGGCATCTTTGCCATGTTGCAACCTCCACCCATTTATGGTGGATCGATCCTTCTACTCATTTGAATCATGCAGTTCCTCCCCAAGATTGATAAAAAGGAGGATTTGATTCTTGGGTCTATCGTTTTAGCGTCATTTAAATCATGTGAACACTAACCTTTGGAGAATCATTGTGAAGTTTTCATCCACATTGACGAACAACTTCACTCCTAGAAGCCGTGGATGATCAATTCAATGAAAATGCTCTCTTCATCATCCAAAGCAATCCTTCGAAGACCTCCGCATCTTGACCCTAGATGGCCAAAGATGCTTGGCGCAAGTGATTTCTCTCTATGAGAAGTGCAAGCATTCAACGCTCAATTATGAAGTGGTACAAGATGAAGCGATGAGTTTGCAATGAAAGAAGGCGAAGAACCTCGTGAGCTCTATCGAGGAGTTACCAAGCTCGCTCTCGGGATCATGGAAGTAAGACACGGATGACAATTGGATCAGCGCAAATTTCTCAAGGCAATGATGCCTACCACAAGCCATGTCCTCCGTCATCCGTCAAGGCGGACTTTCACACCTTGTCCTCAGTGATGTGTTGGATGAGTTTGTGGCTATGAGCATATTGGACAAGACCGCCCGACAATGCAGACTTCGCTCCCAAGAAAAAGCCCAACCTTGCATTGATGGCCAAGTTTTTGTCATGAAGAAGTAGAAGAGGAAGAAGAGAAGAGCAACCTCGAGAGATAGAGTATGCCTATCATGAACACATGGCCCTTGCTTCAAGGCAATTTTGGAGCAAGAAGAACTCAAGCCCAACTTCAACAGGAGCAACTCAAGTGGCGCAAAGGGCAAAACAGCAGTGAGGACTTGCTTCAATTGTGGCAATGTGAGTCATTTTTGTTGCAGTGCCCATATGAGAAGAGGGAGACAATGGTGGCAAGCTCATCCGTGGGACAAGGCCAAGTCTTTCCCCAACAAGAGAAACTTCACCAAGAAGGCTCCTCACAAAGCTTTGGTGGTACAAGAAGAGTACAATGAGGAGGATGATGATGATGATGAAGATGGTGAGTCGGTTGCCATGGCCTCCGTTGCCATTCGACGACTCCTGGGTGTCTCTCTTAGACTCACCCAATGAAAGCATCACCGCTGAGTGCCTCATGGCTAAAGCCACCAACAAGGTAACCCCAACATCAAAACTACCATCATCAATCATTCTTATTGGACAGATTGCATTGATGAACATGAGGAACTAATGTGGAGGAGAATGAGGTTGAGACCTTTATGGGTAAACTCAAGGCCAAATCAAGAACGCCGTTGATTTCTTGGAACAACTTGAGTGAAGCCAATGACATGATCGAGGCTCACGAAGAAACCATCTCTAAGATGGAGGGGCATAGTCGTGACTATGCCGATGAATTCGGATCTTTCAATGCTCTTGAGGAAGGCGTGGTCTTCGTTGGCTCTTGAGGAGTCATACTTGATGATCATGCTAAATTAAAGAAAGATCTTGATCATGCTCTTGTTGTGTCTCGTGTGCTAAGCTCCGAGAAGGCAAAGCTTGGAGTTGATCTTGCTAGACTCAACGAGGAGTTTGACATACTCGAAAAGGCTCACAAAGTATTGAAGGGTTCATGCTAGCCTCAAAGAGTCTATGATCAACTCAAAGTGAAGCTAACCAAGGAGAAAACCTTTCCTCATATGGCATTGTTTGATAATGCAAATGCTACTAAACCTTGTTGTGAGCATGTGCATCTTGTTGAGAGAATGCTAAGTTGAAGGAGCAACTTTAGAAAGGCCTTGTCACATGCATACAAGGTGAGAAGAACCTCAACGATCTTTTGAGTAATCAAAAGGAAGTTGTGGCCAAGGAGGATTGGTTTGCACCCAAGCACAAGAACAAAGAAGAATGACAAGACCACGACCCCTCCTCTCAAGCAAACTTTTGCGAGGGAGGAGAGGAGTGCTTCAAGAGAAGATCAACACAAAGGGTGGCGATGCCAAGAAGGGCAATGCCACCCCTCCAACTAAAGCAGATTTTAATCCCTCTTATGTGTTATGCCGTGCTAATCATGGGCAAGTTTATGCCAAATTGTTGGTTCTCCTCATGAGTACATTGAATGGTCTATTTGGGTTCCTAAGACCCTTGTTACTAACATCAAAGGACCCATTACAAAATGGGTACCTAAAACCAAGCATTGATCTCTTGTAGGTGTTTGCTTCGGTGGAGGATTATGGTTGCTTTCGATAGTGGAGCTACAAATCATATGACCGGGAAGCAAGGACAGTGGTGATGCACAAGATTCCTTCTATACCAATGTCAGTGGGGTGATGCCTCGTTTTCTAAGGTATTGGGACTCGACAAGGTTGTCATTTCTCATGATCTCCCGATCAAAAGAGGTCATGCTTGTTGAGTCCCTGCATACAATTTACTTCCCGTTCGTCAACTTGCAATCATGGGCTTTGCCACTTTCTTTGATATTGATACCGTGGCCCTCTTGTGGGGCAAGACTCTTAAAGTGGCCTTTGTTGGGCATAGAAGCGGTCTCTATGTGATTAACTTTGGAGGTACCCACTAAGACGCGACATGCCTAATGGCTAAAGTTGATGTGGGATGGCTTTAGGCATCGCCGTTTAGCCCATGTCAATATGAGATCTTTGCAAAGTCCTCTCAAGGGGACCATGTCCGTGGACTAACGAATATTAGTTTTGCTAAAGATCGTTAACTTGCAGTGCACGTATCGAAAGCTTCATGAAAGGCTACACCCCTCAACAAAAGCGGTGTCATGGAGAGGAAGAACGTTGATGGATCGGCAAGGACCATGATGGCGGAGTTCAAGTCTCCATACAACTTTTGGGCGAAGCCATCAACACCGCATGTCATGCATCCAATCGGCTCTACCTCCGCAAGAACTTGAACAAGACTCTATGAGATACTCACGGTAACAAGCCCAATCTCAAGTACTTTAGGGTTAGGGAGTAAGTGTTTCATTCTCAAAAAGGGTGTTGGTTGTCTAAGTTTGAATCTAGAGCTTGAGGGCATATTTGTTGGTTATGCTACAAACTCTCACGCTTACGTGTCCTCAATAAATCCACGGGACTTATTGAGGAGGCGTGTAACGTGGAGTTTGATAAGAATCTTGGCTCCCAAGTGGAGCAAAGTGGCACTTGTGATGTAGGTGATGAAATTCCTCCTCAAGCCATAAGAAGAATGGGTGTTGGTTTTATCCTACCGTTGAGGAACCCCTTGGGCGAAGGAAGCACAATGCTCCACTCAAATGGAGCCATAACCAATCAAGGCCCACACACTTCGAAGAACAAAGTGAAGGCCCTCAACCTCATGAACAAGACCAAGGGCAAGATCATGCTCAAGGCGATGTTGACACACCAAGTGATGCCCATGGTCAAGTTCTCTCCAGGGCAAGTTCAAGATCAAGAACTTGCTCAACAGCGCTCAAGATGATCAAGTGACCCCTCCTCAACTCACCTCAGGAGGAACTAGGCGTCGTGCGCCAAAGTGCTTCAAGCTCACAACCAAGGGTCATCTCATGAAGAATGTACTTGGAAGCATCCAAAAGGGGTAAGCACTTCGTGAACAATTGGCAAACTATTGTGAACATCACGCGTTTGTTTCTTGTGTTGAACCCCAAAAGGTATATGAAGCTCTTGAAGATCGGATTGTCTTAATGCCATGCATGAAGAACTCAACAACTTCAAGCACAACAAGGTGTGGAGATTGGTGCCAAGGCCAGCGAGGGAACCACAATGTCATTGGGACCAAGTGGATTTTCAAGCAAGATGCTCATGGAACCATCGTTAGCAACAAGGCAAGATTGGTGGCACAAGGTTACTCCCAAGTCGAGGGTTATCGACTACGGTGAAACCTTTGCTCCGTTGCTCAATCTTGTATCCATTAGTTTGTTGATTGCTTATGCTTCTCATCACAACTTTAAGTTGCAACAAATGGATGTGAAGGTGCCTTTCTTAATGGTCTTATTAATGAGTTGGTCTCGTCAAACAACCCCGGGTTCGAGGATCCCTACTTTCCGATCATGTGTATCAACTCGATAAGGCACTCTATGGCCTTAAACAAGCCCCACGTGCATGGTATGACCACCTTGAGTTGCTACAAGATCGTGGGTTTGAAGTTGGGCTCATCGATCCTCTTTTTTACTAAGAAGGACAATGGGTAGTTGTTTGTGTGCCAACTATATGTCGACATTATCTTTGGTTCCCCTAACAAAGCTTTCAATGATGAATTTGCCGCACTAATGACCTCAAAGTTCAAGATGTCTTCCATGGGAGAGTTGAAGTTCTTTCTAGGTTTAAGTGAAGCAAAGAAGAGAAGGTACCTTGATCAATCAAGCCAAATACACTCAAGACATGCTCAAGAGATTCAAGCTAAGTGATGTGCGGCTTCCACTCCAATGCTTACAATTACCAACTTGACATCGATCCCAATGGTAAGCGGTGGATCAAAAGTATATCGCTCCATGATTGGATCCTTGCTTTACCTTTGTGCATCTAGACCGGATATCATGTTGAGTGTGGGAATTTGTGCGCAGTTTCAAGCCACTCTAAGGAAAGCCACTATGTGGCGGTCAAGCGAATCTTTAGACATTTGGCTCATACCCCAAACTTTGGCATATGGTACCCAAGAGGGCAAACTTCAAGCTTGAAGGATATTGGTTCGATTAGGCGGAGACAAAGTGGATAGGAAGTCTACTTCGAAGGTGCCAATTCCTGGCTGCTCTTTGGTAAGTTGGTCTTCCAAAAAGCAAAGTTGTGTGTCTCTCGTCCACGAGGCGGAGTATGTAGCGGTGGGTAGTTGTTGTCTTGTAACTCTTATGGAGGAAAACTTTAAAGGATTACGGTGTCATTTGTGACAAAGTGCCTCTTTGTGGTGACAATGAAAGTGCCATCAAGATTTCTCTCAACCGGTGCAACACTTCAAGGCCAAGCATATCGAGATTGGTATCATTTCATCGTGATCATATTAGGCGGGGAGATCGAGCTCAAATCGTCAACACTCATGATAACTGTGCAAATATTTTCTGAAGCCTTAGATGAAGCAAGATTTGCGAGTTAAGGCATGAGCTAAATGTCATTGATTGAGCAATGTTGCTTGAACCCTTGCACACCCACCATACTCAACTTGTTATCTAGTTTAGGTGTGAGGCATGGGCATAGGGAGTGTTGTTCTCTCAATGAACTCTCCTCCCCCATATGCATAAATCGATCATCTCTTTCACATTAGCCATTTTTTATGGTACTTGTTCTTCAAAGCGAGTTTTGGTCATGGGCCCAAGGATAATTCTTGGCGGTGCCATACCAATTGACTCAAACATAGGTGGCTCGGCCACCGCTCTCCTCCTGAAGAAGTTGTGTCTACGTAGTTGGTCTCGTTAAGTCATGTGTGTTCGTCTCTTAGTTGGTTGGTGTCTCTTCGAAGTTTGTTTTGCCTTTTCTCTCTTTTCTTGTGTGTTCTTACACTTTCTTGGTCTTCACGGTACTAGTGGTGAGCCACAGTACTACCAGAAGTTAGTGACTCTATGTTTTGTGCGTGGCCCTCGAGCTTCGGTACTACCGCTACCTCCCGCGGTAGTAATTTTTACTTGCCCTGAGCAGCGATACTTGCCCAGCATCGGTACTTCCGCCCGGCGGTACCCGCGATGACCATGGTACTTCCGCGCCCGTGGCCGGGTGGGGTTAGGCGGGACGGGGAGTTCTAACTCCCCATACCCATTCATCTCTATTCCCCACTCCGTCTCTCTCTCTCTCTCTGACCAAAACGGCGCGGAGGCTATGGATCTCCATCTCCGACCGCTCTCCGCAGTTCTGACCGGTGGGATCGTTCCCCACCTCGCCCTCTAACCATGGACCCGGTTTTCCCCCAAGTGCCTCTTCTTTTGTCCTTCCTTGTGCTTCTAGGTTTTGGGAGATGCATGTGGTGTTCTTGAGATTTTGGCTAAATCTGTGCAAGTGGGATTGTTGTAGAGTGGTAGTGTAGTCCCATGCTCTTTGGATAGTCAAATTAGTTCCGTTTGATCAATGGTAGTACCAAAGTTGTCATGGAGGTTCGAGATCCAGATCGCGTCCTCACACTGGATCTGGCGCTGTGGATACTTCCGCACCTCGATGCGGTACTACCGCTTGGCGTCCGAGTAAAAAATTATTTCCCCAAAGCGCGGTACTACCATGCTATCCTGACGGCACTACAGCGGCTGGGCGGATGTAACAACCGCTGTACCCGTTACTAGTAGATTCAACCTGCGCTCATTTGTTTCGTCCAAATTGCATGTTTTTGTTTCTCGGTTTGGTTTGATCCGTTTTGTTCCCGTGCGTGTCTTTCTGTCTTTGTGTTTGGTGGTGGCTCCGGTTTTGCTCGTCGCTTCGAATCCCAGCGAACAACAGGGTCAACGTCTGCGTAACCAGATGATGTTCGAGAGGGTCTCTGCTGCCCAACGCAGGACCAAGACTACCGCCAACAAGCGAAGGAGCCGTCATGGGCATGGATGTGATACCCTAGGCGAGTTTGTCATTCGATGGAAGCTCAATCCTATGTGAATCCATGGGTCTCGGTGTCAAAACCGGCGGATCTCGGGTAGAGGTCCCGAACAAGCGTCTAAGCGATGGTAGCGGGAGACAAGGGACGATGTTTTACCCAGTTGGGCCCTCTCGATGGAGGTAAAACCTACTCTGCTTGATTAATATTGATGATATGGGTAGTACAAGGTGGATCTACCACGAGATCGGAGAGGCTAAACCCTAGAAGCTAGCCTATGGTATGATTGTTGTTAGTCCCTCGGACTAAAACCCTCGGTTTATATAGAAACGGATAGGGTTAGGGTTACCAGAGTCGGTTTACAATGGTAGGAGATCTACATATCCTTACGCCAAGCTTGCCTTCCGCATGAAAGAAGTCCCATGGGACAGGGCGAAGTCTTCAATCTTGTATCTTCATAGTCGAGTCGGCCAATGGTGATAGTTGGCTATCCGGACACCCCTAATCCAGGACTCCCTCGGTAGCCCACGAACCGAGGCTTCAATGACAGATCCGTGCGCGCATATTGTCTTGACATTGCAAAGCGGGTTCCTCCTCGAATACTTCATAGAATTTTGAACACAAGGATTGTGTCGGCTCTGAAAACAAGTTCCATACCGCAAATAGAAGAAAAGATTGCAGCGTGTGTTCAGCGGCGTGACATCACACCGCGGCCAGAGCCTTTATATGAATCATTTTCTTGTTCCACCTCAGCGCTTTTAGCGCGGTTTTCATGTACGTCTTATCAGCGGAGATCGTGCCCCCTTATTTAGATGGCAGCGCCATTGATTAGGCTTGGGAGATAGCGAGTTTTACCCGGTGGCGGGTGGCGCGCAACCGTCCGTCCATATAAGGATAAGGATCCACCTTTTCACCTCGCCTTCTTCCTCCTTTGCTCATCCATTTCCGTTTCGAGCTCCAGCGCCCAGTCGAACATCCCTCCTCAACCTTCTCCAGCCATGTCGGAGGGGAGGCGGTGGATGGCCTCCTCACGGAGGACAAGTCAAAACTGGAAGGCGGATACTTGTCCGCGACGCCAGCGCACGGCTCCCGACGAGGCAGCTCATTCCACCCAGGCCCCCATGAGAGGTGGTGCCTCACCACTTCCTCCACAGACTAGGTTTTCCACTTCACCCATTTGTCCAGGGCTCATGTTACTACGGCACAGACTTCCACGATCTGGCCCGAATTTCATCCTCAACATCTCGGCGTTCATCGTCGTGTGCGAAACCTTCCTCTCATCCCCGCCCGGCTTATGGCTGAAGACCTTCAATCAAGCCGAAGGTAGTGGGCGCCGCCAAGTAGTCTGGAGGTGCCATGGTTGGCAAGATGGCCAAGTCCTATGGCTCGAGGCTCCTTTGTGGAGACCATAAAGGGTGGCAATCGGGGTGGTTCTCATCAGAGCAGACTCTCAATGGCGGTGGCCCCAATTCGATCCGGCTTCCCCACGGCTCACATCATGGAAAGAGCGGGCTGGGCGTGGGGTGATTCGGAAGAGCTGTCGGACTCAAACCTCGTCCGAACCACGGTGGACAAGAATCTCGGGCTTGTCAATGTAGTCGGTGATGCTCATCAGTGGATCCTCCCATACCAACAGGGCCTTCAAATTGTGGGGTTGATCGGGCTGGCACCAAACTCTGAAAGGCTCTTGACACTGTATGCGAAGATGCCTTGAAGGTGTTGTTCAAAGCGCGAGGCTCCCATCCGCTACGAAGAATGCAGATTCAGCTCATGCGTCAAGCTAGCGAGTAGCTATTTACCCTTCTGGGACTCTTTTTTCATATTTTGACTCTGTGGGATCTAAAACTCCCTTACCTTTGGCAGGGCTGGCGTAACACGTCCGGGCAGGTTAATATCCGGCTCCTTGCCGAAGACCAGCGGGCCAGCAGCGGGCTGCTGGCTCCAGCCTCACGTGGTGCGGGAAAGAAAAAGAAAGCCACGTGGACTCAAGGCGCCCGGCGCCCGAGGTGTCGGACTCATCGTCCAGCGACTCTGGCGGAATCCTCCCGAGGGCGGGGAGGAGGAAAAAGCCTCTCCCGGGGAGAGCCCAGGCGGGAGGCGGAAGTCAAAGGAAGGACCCTTCTCTCGGACTTCTCCACCAGCATGACAAGCGAGGAGGTAGCCACCAAGGCCAAGCCCTGGCGAGATCGTAAGTGTGGGACTCAGAAATAGCTCATGACTTTTTTGTTGCATAGTGTCTTCTGCCCAATATAACCATATCCCATGGGGCAGGCTCGCGGTTAGTCGGCGGCTCCCAGATCGTCGGATGTGAATAGCACTTCACTTCCGACCGCCTCCTCTCCTCGTGGCGTGGCGACACATGGTGGAGTCCCAAAGGGGCCCCACCAGGAGGAGGTGGTCTGGGCGCCCATAAGCGACCTCCCGACTCCAGTGCAAAGGGTGAAACCCGAGAGGGCTCTAAGTCCGGCCTTGTGCGGACTCCGTGGGGAAGAGTGGTTCCAAAGGAATAAATGGCGGCCTTAAATGAAAGGGCAGACTCTGACGCGGTGACCTCCGTCCATCGGAGGCACGGATAGCTTCTTTGGGCGCTAACGGCGCCTCCATCGAAGGAACACCGCCTTGTTATGAGTGTGGTGATCCGAAAGTCATTCCACCAGAAGCGGGCTGGTAGAAGCCTGTACCAGCCTTCTAGAGCTTTGAGTAAGTTTAGAATATGTAAAAATATTACGCATGAAGGTAGCCCACGATGCTTAGTTGATGTTGGAAAAAACGGGTGAGGATCTAAAAGATACACCAGAGTCTAACATAAGTATGTCAATATGGAATTAGGGCTCTATTTGCGACCTCTGCCCATGCTGATTAGGAGGTCAATGCATTGAAGAGAGCCTCGGCGGTCGAGAACAGGCTCGGCCTTGCCAAGCAGCTCGAGGACAAGGAAGTAAGTAATACCTTATTAAATAATACCTTATAGAAAGGATTTGGTTGCAAAAATGACAGGACTACATGGGTATTGTAGGGGCCGCGGCGAGTGGTGGCGACCCTAAGGAAGCGGTGTCCGGCCGCGAAGAAGCGGCAGCGGAGGGCACCAGCGAAGAAGCAGGAGGCGGGTGGAAGTGCGGCAAGAGCTCGGCTCTCGTGGAAAAACACGAGTTTGGAGCGGTCGAAGACTCGAGTCGAGCTTGCCTCGGCTCTTGAGAGTGCCAAAGCAGCTAAGGCGAAGCCAAAAAAGCCCTCAAGAATTGAATCATTAAAGAAGATGCGGCGGGTAAGGCATTCTTTATGCAAAGCAAGCATGTGAAAGTGATTATCTATTACTTACCGAATCGGAGCTCTCGGGAGCATAGATCTGCCCGTGGTGTATGCGATCTGCCGCGTTCTACCGCGCCAAGGAGGGCTCGGCGGAAAAGGTGTTCTGGTCTCGGTATCTTTGAGCGGACATCAGTGCCTGGCGACCAGTGAAGCAGCTGGTCGAGCTCCACAAGGTCGCCGAACAGGCCATGAAGGGCCTCATAATTGGGTGGCCATTGGAAGCCATGCAGGAGCTACCGGGCTAGTCGCGGTGGTGGGCCTTTGTCCATGGATTGAAGTCATCAGCGCTCCGTCTGCATTGAAGGTGCCCGTCGGGCCTTGCCCATGCTAAAGTGCTGGGGCAAGCTGGATCTTGAAAGCTTGTGCCGGACGGGCACGAAGAACAGGAACATAGCAAGCCAAAATACTATGAGGGCGTCTGAAGGTGCCGCCTTATAGCGGGTGAATGCTCAAAGATGTAATTTTTAATAGACTCGCATTTGTTATCACATGCGCTGAAAACTTGTTCATATCCGCTAAGCAGCTTGTAATTTAAAATATTACCTTACGTGCGGCCGTTTATCAAATTTGAGAGATGGCAGTCGTTGGCTTCAGCCCCCATGCCACGAGTCTTTGGGTGTTGGGATAAACTTGGCGCTCTTGTTCCCATTCTTGGGTCCTTCGAGGGAGGCGCTCAACGCGAACAAGGCAACGGACTATAGTGCTTGAACACTCTCTTAGCCATAGAATTCTATAATTTTAAATTTCGTGAAGCCCCTAGTATCGGAAGACCGAGTTGAGGCGCTATCCATGCCTTGGCGGACAATGCCGACTCCTCGCTCTAAGCGGCATAAGTCTTTAGGGACCGAAAAAACCTCTCGAACAGGCCCGGCTCTCGCCCTATCATGATGGTCAGGTTTAGCTTTCTCCCTTGAGGGTGCTCAACCCAGCTCAAGGGGCACAATGTCGCTGTGGTTCTCGGCGCTACCTTAGCGATATAGAACGTAGGTACCAAAACATGGGGCAGGCAAAGCCAACTATTGACCCAAGACATGATTGAGACGATGCATATAATGCTATAAGTTAGGGTGCCGCACTTGTGAAAGTGTTGGGACTTCACACCATATTTTGGGTGCCAAGCCATACCAAAGTGTAGGTGCAACATGTCATGAATGAACATATATATAGATAAAGAAAGGTGCAATAATAAAAAGCTATGTATTGTTTATTCAAAAAGTACAATGAAAGAGAATGATACAAATAGTCACGATAAGCAAGGATGGGACTATTTAACATGTCCCCTCGGGGGTAAGCTGCAGGATGGTATGTAAAACAGGTATAATGCTCGTAGTAGAGACCACTGGACACTCGGCGTAACTACGCTTCGGCTGTTGCATCGTGAGTTCGGCAATTCTAGTGCGGACGGGGCTTCTGAAGCGGAGTCTGAAAGTAGAGAAAAGAAGAAGAAAAAGAATGACAATCAGGGGCCCCAGTGCGGTTGAGCGCATGCAGGCGTGCGTGGTCGTGCCCCTCCTTATGCCCATGGTATCTCCGGCGTAGTTATACGCGTAATCGCGGCGAATTCGCGAGGCTGGGGTTGGGGCGGATTACTCTGGCGATGCTCGGATCGTGCCGGCGGTCTTGTTGTGGAATTTACCGGTAGCGTTGCGGTGTCGGGCGTTTAATAGCGGACTCGAAATTCTGTGAAGCTGCTTTGCACCTCCTCGCGAGGGCGCCGTGTGCTCCTCCGTTCGGAGGCGTTCGGTGTTTCCATTGACCGTGATTACTCCTCGGGGCTGGCATCTTGAGCTTGAGGTATGCGTGGTGCGGCACGCATTGAACTTTACAAATTGGTTCGTCCAAGCGGTGCGTGATAGCCGCTGCAAGCAGGACTATGTCGAAGATTAACTCTTAACGGAAGTTATCCGGGATCCGAAGACCACTTGAGTGTGGCGAGCCTGTACAATTGGCCTCTACACGGTATGGCGCCTTTAAAGGTTAGTCTTTGTGTTTTAATCCTTGAGGGTCTATGCCCATTTTGCTTTTATCACGATAGAGCAGTTCGAGCTGCTACCGCCGTCCATCGGGACTCTAGTGAGGTGAAATCCGTCGATGATTGGGTCAGAACCAATGCGGCGAATCCGCCGTGGCGGATGCTAGTGGGGTGGTCCCTTGATCAAGGTGATGGGCGGGAGGACCATGGGTTGAACTTTGGGGCGGCTCCATCGCATATCGTCCCAGTGCATGCTTCCGCTCCCTTTTGGGTATGTGGGTTGCGTATATCATGTTCACCGTCCGCACTTGTGAGGAAGCCCTTCATCCTCTATTGTTCGTGACAGGGCTCCTCTACGTCATCGCTATGCAGCCTTGTCATTGAGTTCGCATTTAACTTGCCTGCTGTTTGAAGACCCAACAATCCCTGTTGGTGTGGTTGGCTGGTTTTTCGGAGGTGCCATGTATTTGGCATGCGGCGATCAAGTCCAAGTGGGCCAGACCTGAGTATTTCTTTTGAATGGCTTTTCGCTGGCGGGTTTAGAGCCTCTAAATCCGGCATTGGTCTTGTATCTTCACATTACGCCGTGTCACGGTAACTTGCTGTTGTGTGTGACCTGCCATTGCTGTCCTTGGTATCCGAACTACGGGGTTTTGGTCAAGTTGTTACTCTGAGCTAGCCAACTGTCTCTCCACAAAAGCGGGTCATGAGTGTTGTGAGGGCTGCCATGGATTTCGGCTTTTCTGTCCTAGGTGCCGGGCAAGCCACTCGTCGCGGATGTTATGTTTGAAGGCTGCAGGGCCTGCATCCGGACAGTCAGCGATTTGATTTTTCTTGGTTAGGAACCGTGTCCAGAATTATGCGGCGATTCTTCGCTCTTGAATTATGTGGCTGAGGTCATGGCGTCGGGTGGTGCGTATGTGCCCTGAAGTTATCAAGGAATCGGCTTCAGGTCCTCCCAACAACCAATTGATTCTGTGGCAAGCATTAAGCCAATGCCGAGCTGGTCCTGCTTAGTGGGAGGTATTTGATGGCGTGTAGATCATTGGCCATGTGGATATGGAGGAGGTAGTCCTCGATCCAACCGCGGGATCTGTTGTGCCATCGTATGATTCGATGTTCTGGGTTTGAAACCCTCGGGTTTTGATGATCCATCGCCGTGCGTGAAGCATAGTGGGTGTCTTGCGCCTTTGTATTGAGCTATATCCGGCGCAGCTCAAATGAGCTTTGTCTCTTGTGTTGGCGGCGGAATTGCTGTATCCGGCGTGCGGTTATCATCACGTGTGGTGACGCCCACAGCGATCCATAGATCGATCTTGTTTGCCTTGCCTTGTTTCGGCGGCGGCGAGTGCGGCTTGAATGGAGGTCTAGAGGCCTCTCTGTCGCGACTGCAGGGTGGCGGTCGGCGCATCATCTTGGCCCAGTGATGTAGGTTTGGGTGCTTCTTCCTCTAATTGGGGTAGCAGCCTGCGTTTTAGGTATCTCTTGGAGGCGTTCGAGTTCGTACTCTTGGTGCAAGGACTTGATCCATCGCTAACAGAGTCTAGTCGCTCTAAGCTGTTGCTTTCTTGAGGCTGCTTGCGGCCATAACCTGCGTTTGAAAGCAGCTCTGTTGGCGGGATCCTCGAGCGCGACAAATTCGTCGTCGTCGAGGCTTGCCTCATCTTGGAGGGCATATAATTATCGTCCTCCACCTCCACATCTTCCGCTCTATCATGAGGCTGGCTTCTCCCTCCTCTGTCTGAATCCTGCTGGAGGGGTTGTCTTCACTTGTCCAGGGTGTTATTATCTCCGTCTGGGAATCACCGTTTTGCTATGGCGGGATTTAAGCGGCGCTTGTGCCAGCTCAGGCTTTTCTTGGAGGGTCATCCCCATTGTTCCATCGCCGTTCCCATCTTTTGGGATGTCCACCATGTATATGTCATATGATGAGGTGGCCTTCCATTGCCACAGTGGCGCTTTGGTTCTTGAGTCGTCTCGGCATCATCGTCCATACGTCGATGTCTTGGTCAATCGAGCATGTCGGTTAAATCATGGCAATGTGGCTACAAAGTGGGTGGTGGGTGGCGTTGAATTTCTTAGTCGTCATCCGCAACCTTCTCGACCGTGGTCCGGCGGGCTCTCGATAAAGAGACTTTAGTGAATTCAGGATGTCGCCAAAGGCGAGTCTTTGAAAGATGTCATGGCAGTGAACTCCATGACGGCGCAATGATTCGATTAGCGATCTTGGAGAGGTTGGTCGGGAGGAGTCGGCACCTGGAGTCACGGGATTACATAAAGGACAGGGATGGTGTTTGGCTCAATCGCCGTAGAGATCGTAGCCCCGAGGTGGTGTCCAGCCACTCGTCCTCGATCATGAGTCGGCTCCGAGCTAAGTCGAGCGGGCCTGCAGTCGACTTCGGGGCCTTGTTGGCGTGAGCTAGATCGTGCCCTCCGAGGAGCAGTCTTGGCTGGCGCTTGGCGTGCTCGAATCGTTGAAGATCAAGTCTCCGGATGTCGGCGTGTAGTTCAAACTCCCAAATCTGACCGGATGGCTAGGCGTAGCTTTCGATCTGCTCGGATGGCCAAGTGAATTAGCCCGCGGTGCAAAGCCGCCCGAATCACGAATCTGTCGAGGAGAAAGTCTCACCACAGACCCGCGTCGTTGTTATGATGATCAAAGGATCCATCGGGCCTAAAGATGGCGGCCTGAAAGGAACTCTCAATGAAAGCACCAATGTCGGTGTGTCAAAACCGGCGGATCTCGGGTAGGGGTCTGACTGTCGTCTAAGCGGATGGTAACGAGACAAAGGACACGATGTTTTTACCCAAGTTCAGGCCTCTCGATGGAGGTAAAACCCTACTCTTGCTTATTAATATTGATGATATGGGTAGTATAAGAGTGGATCTACCACGAGATCGGAGAAGGCTAAACCTAGAAGCTAGCCTATGGTATGGTTGTTGTTAGTCCTCTGGACTAAACCCTCGGTTTATATGACACCGGATAGGGTTGGGTTACCTGAGTCGGTTTAGCGGTAGGAGATCTACATACGTCTGTAAGCTTGCCTTCAAGCCAAGGAAAGTCCCATCCGGACACGGGACGAAGTCTTCAATCTTGTATCTTCATAGTCCGAGAGTCCGGCCAGCGGTGATAGTTGGCTATCCATACCCCTTGAGGACTCCCTCACGGGCTAGCAGCGAGGCAATGAAACTCTTCACGGAACAAGCGTGAAATCGATATACATGGATGTGATCAAGGCCAAGCAGAATCACTATGTGGAAGTACACTACATTGACATGCATTGAGGCGGGACAAGCTTGCAGTGAGTACTTTGGAGGCCTTGGATCTAGTAGAGCAGTTAGCGTTGAGCACTTGCTCACCTTCCACAGGATTTTGATCCGAGAGGTCATCACCACAGTTCTTTGCTTAGTCCATTTCGGCACTGATGATGCAAGGACCATGACTTGGATGACTAATGGTGCTGTATGGTGTTAAAAACCGGTGGCGGATCTCGGGTAGGGGCCTGAATTGTGCGTCTAGGATGGTAACATGAGACAAGGGACACGATGTTTTACCCAGGTTCGGGCCCTCTCGATGGAGGTAATACCCTACTCCTGCTGATTAATATTGATGATATGGGTAGTACAAGTAGATCTACCACAGATGAGAGAGGCTAAACCCTAGAAGCTAGCCTATGGTATGATTGTCGTTAGTCCTCTACGGACTAAAACCCTTGGTTTATATAGACATCGGCAAATCAAGAAGCACTTCGTTGATTTCTTGGAACAACTTAGTGAAACCAATGACATGATCGAGGCTCACGAAGAAACCATCTCTAAGATGGAGGGGCATAGTCGTGACTATGCGGATGAATTCGGATCTTTCAATGCTCTTGAGGAAGGCGTGGTCTTCGTTTGGCTCTTGAGGAGTCATACTAGCGATGATCATGCTAAATTAAAGAAAGATCTTGATCATGCTCTTGTTGTGTCTCGTGTGCTAAGCTCAGAAGGCAAAGCTTGGAGTTGATCTTGCTAGACTCAACGAGGAGTTTGACATTCTCGAAAAGGCTCACAAAGTATTGAAGGGTGTTCATGCTAGCCTCAAAGAGTCTCATGATCAACTCCAAGTGAAGCTAACCAAGGAGAAAGCCACCTTTCCTCATATGGCATTGTTTGATAATGCAAATGCTACTAAACCTTGTTGTGAGCATGTGCATCTTGTTGAGAGAATGCTAAGTTGAAGAAGCAACTTTAGAAAGGCCTTGTCACATGCATACAAGGTGAGAAGAACCTCAACGATCTTTTGAGTAATCAAAAGGAAGTTGTGGCCAAGGAGAGTTAGGTTTGCACCAAGCACAAGAACAAGAAGAAGAATGACAAGACCACACGACCCCTCCTCTCAAGCAAACTTTTGTGAGGGAGGGAGAGGTGCTTCAAGAAGAAGATCAACACAAAGGGTGGCGATGCCAAGAAGGGCAATGCCACCCCAACAACAAAGCCATGATTTTAATCCCTCTTATGTGTTATGCCGTGCTAATCATGGGCAAGTTTATGCCAAATTTGTTGGTTCTCCTCATGAGTACATTGAATGGTCTATTTGGGTTCCTAAGACCCTTGTTACTAACATCAAAGGACCCATTACAAAATGGGTACCTAAAACCAAGCATTGATCTCTTGTAGGTGTTTGCTTCCGGTGGAGGATTATGGTTGCTCGATAGTGGAGCTACAAATCATATGACCGGAAGCAAGGACTTGGTGGTGGACGTGCACAAGATTCCTTCTATGCCCACCAATGTCGAGTGGGGTGATGCCTCGTTTTCTAAGGTATTGGGACTCGACAAGGTTGTCATTTCTCATGATCTCACGATCAAGAAGGTCATGCTTGTTGAGTCCCTTGCATACAATTTACTTCCCGTTCGTCAACTTGCA